>RJWH01005077.1:0-86219 GCA_004363575.1 Solenodon paradoxus | reverse complement strand
AAAGGTGCAGGCAGGAATGAAGATGAGCAGGCAGGCAGGAAGAGAGAGGTGTAAGAGACACTCCATTTGTTTTTATCTAGTTGCTTGTTCCCCCAGCCCCAGTTCTTGAACCCAGGATCTTCACATGTATGTGGGACTGCTCCCAGGGTGTTCTCCACCACTAGGCCACCAGAGCGCACCCTGAATAATATTCTTGTGTATGGCTATAGCAAACATTTTTCCATTCGTCAGTGGATATTTGAAATTATTTCACCTTCTTAGCTATTTATGATTTTTCTTAAACTGGTATATGCATACTCTGTGGTCTGAGTCTATTGCTAGACTTGTCCTCTATGAACAGTTTGTTCCCGTTCTTCATGGTAGTCCTGACTCAATGCTAGGAATTGATGTGTGCTTGTCAGGAAATGTATTGATGGTGTGCTTTGGCTTTCATACCTGCTGTGTACCACGTATTAAAGTTTCCTTCCTTATCCTTCCTTACCCAAAAGGTAATATTCATCTTTTGTTTGTGATGTTCTTTACCTTGGTTGTTAAATCACTTCCTTTTGGCCTCAGTTTGCATATTTGTATAGTGCTTGGGCTCCTTGAGTTCTTGGTGATCTTCTCAAACTGGTTTGACTGGGTGAGTAGTCTGATTTGGGTGGTAGCTGGGGCTGGCGTGTGTGGTGTGGTCCTGGCAGGAGTAGCTGGCGGGTGTGGTAGGAGGCACACAGGAGCTCAGGGACGAAGCATGTTATAAAATGATGCGTGTTGTTGTTGTTCGTTAAGACTGGAGCTGCTATATCTTTAACTTAAAGGGCCAGTAAACAGTAAATATTTTAGTCTTTGTAATCCCTCTTGCTCTCTCTCTGCCTTTGTGAGACAAAAGCTGTGTTTTACACGTAAATAGATGAGCATAGTTGTGCTGCAGTAAAGCCCAGCTTACACAGACAGCTAATCTTTAAAGGAGCGACCGTTTGTGTGGCTTCAGTGACGTTCTTGTGCAGAAGCTTAATGTGTGTCAGATACAGAGTTTCTCACATTGATTTCAGATCATTTAGATCATTTCTGTTTGTTGCCTTCTTTGTAGATATCAAGGAAATAAAGAGCTGAAGACCAAAATTTAGTCTGAAAACTTAGCTGTGAGAGAAATAAATGCAAACATGGAATGGGGGGCAGCAGTTCAAGAGTTAGAAGAGTAAGATTTAACCCATGGGAATCTGCTAAGAAAAGTAGAATCCTTTTTAGAAGTGAGAAGTAGTTAGTTAGTGTGGGGAAAGTGGGAGGGATTAAGGGATATAACCACATGATAGCCCAGGAGCCTATGTAACACAGGACCCAGTGGATATGGAGTTTCAACAGATTTGAGGGAAGCATGACTTACCTAAATGCTGTGCTACAACTTAAATGGACTTGGGTAAAGCACTTTTCTCTGAACCTCAGTTCAAGTGTTTATAGAGTTTCGCCTACGTTGGGTTGAAGTAAGGATGGTGAGATTTATGAATGGAACATGGCTGAGTAGTGCCTTATATACTAACCTGGTATTCCCTGTCATTTTTTTAGTTTCATTTCTGCTAAAAAATGTTACTGGTGTGTGTTTGAGAGCTTGGATGCAGATCTAATGGGAATATAACAAAGCATAATCTACTTTCCTCAGAGCATAAAGTAATTACTATGATATATTTATTCTAAGATGTGTTTTGTCTTAACTTCTTTGTCAGAGAGTTTTCCAATCTTATTATTTCATGAGAAAATTTTAAGTAATTGTTTGGTTTGGTTTTTAGCTTCTTTTTAAATACTTGCTTGGGAAAAACTCTCCAGTTTTGGTCACTTACATGTTTTTTTGCTTATCTACTGGAGAAATCAGGGAAATTTTCAATGGTTTCAAGGTTGAGCATACCCATCATTATATTAGGAGGTCTGTGGATATGTAGCTTTGAAATGTAATTTACTAACTCTTTAAAATTAAGACTTCATGTTATAGAGCACTTTTAGATCCTCAGCCATTAGATCCTCAGCCAAATTGAAAGGAAGGTCTGCAGAGGTTTCTCACATGCTCCTGGTCCACACAGATTCGTTAGAGTTGCTGGACCACCACTGACATAACGTAATTACCCAAAGTCTACACTTTAGTGCTCACTTTGGGTGTTTTACATTCTGTGCTTTGGACAGATGTTACTGACATTTACCTATCATATGGTTTTATGCAAACATTTTCACTGTCCTAAAAACCTTTTGGTTCTACCTAGGAATCCCCATCCCTCTCTCCCAGCAACCGCTTGCATAGTCTCCAGACTTTTGCCTTTTCCAGAGAATCATTTAGTTGGAAACATAGTATATAGCCATTTCGATTGGCCTATTTTTAATTTGGTAATATGCATTTAGGTTTCTCCCATGTCTTTCAGTGACTTTATAGCTAATTTCTTCTTCTTTTTTTAAAAAAGTATTGGATATTATTACACTATCAGGATATTCCATTGTATATTTATCATTTATCAATCCAGCTACATCTAGCTTCCTTTTTTTGTTGTTTTACTTTTTTCAAAGTGAGAAAGATAGGGAGAAGAGGAAAAAATATCTTGAATTGTTTGCTTGTGGTTTTTCACCCTGGCTGCAGGTCTTGAATCTCGGTCCTTGGGCTGTGTGTGGTCTACACACCAGTGTCTCAGCTGCCTGAACCACAGGGGCGGGGCAGTTAGAATTAGTAAAACAGAGTTGTTGACTACATTTCCTATTTATTTCAAGCTCTGTGGCTTCTTTCCTGAGTGGTAAGGAGTAAGCCTTTGCCAAGTTTGCTGTGCCCGTGGCTTTTTTTTTTTTCTTTTTTTTTTTGGTATGGCCATGATCATGTGAGGCAGGAACAGTTTCCTCTGAAGTCATCGTATAATGAAATGTCTCTTGCCTCTCTAGTAGACTATATCCTACATTCTGTATGTATTAATCTCTACTCCCAAAGAGCTAACAGTATAGTAAAATAACTATTTCATATTAGATACTAAAACTGGGGCAAAATTTTGTCAGAAAATATTACCATACTTGTAATCACTGCTAATTAAGTCATTTGATATTTTGACCATAAAATATGATGAGACTTTTTAAATGGTAAGAACCTAAATTCTATATTTTAAGCTTATTATCTACCTTTGACATAAATAGCATATATTTTTTATGTCATTGAAATAGTGGCATACATATAATTAGTTGCATATTTTTTGGACAATTCTATTTAGAAATATTCCTCAGTTATCTCCCACTTTTTCTGTTTAAAGAAAAGGTTCAGGCAGGAATAAAGGTGAGCAGAGGCAGGAAAAAAGAGAGGAAGTATTTTATTATTTATCTTGGTTGTTTGGTGTCCAATACAATCCTCCCCACGTGTATGTGAACAGTGTGACTGTTACGCCACTAGGGGGCACCTCTGCCTCACTTTTGTAATGTGACACTACAATCTTGATAATAAAGTGTTTTCAAAATTTGTGAGGTAGTGCTGATTAGGTAATTCCACCTAAATATCTTTCCATTATTCTGTGTTATCTAGAGATACATTATTTTTAATAATTCATGGTATATTTTATGATTTGCCTGTTTTATGCTTGGCATTTTAATGTTACCTTTATTTATTTATATCAGTTATCTTAAGATACTAGTTCTAATTAAACTTTCCCTTAAGAATGGATTGACCATGTGGAGAGAGAGAGAGAGAGAGAGAGAGAGAGAGAGAGAGAGAACGTGCAACAAATGTTTTCCTTACCCCTAACTATTGCCATGTGACTGTGACTTCCCATCTTTATGAGTGTAAGGATGGTTACATGCAGACTGAGTTTTCCTCAAAGTTTTTGATTAATACTGAATTTGCTTCTCTTTTAGCTGTAAGGTCAGAGAAGAAACGCCTTAGGAAGCCAAGCAAGTGGCTTCTGGAGTATACAGAAGAATATGATCAGATATTTGCTCCTAAGAAAAAACAAAAGAAGGTACAGGAACAGGTACACAAGGTATGTCTCACCATTTTAGCTGTCATTCACTGGACTTTTTATGATAATGTAATTTCGTCTTCAGGATCATATTTTTCTTCATGGGATAATATTTTCCTTAACCAAGATCTTTCTTTTCCAGTTTTAACAGCCAATTTCACATTATCTCATCTAGTGAGATCAGTTTATCCAATAGCAAAAGCCGTATTCAGACTTTTCCAGCTGTCTCCTAACCTTTACTTTGTTTATTCAGACTGACATCCATTCTAAAACTGCACATTGTATGTGGATCTTTTGTTTCTTAAATCTCTTTAAATCCAGAACAATTCCTTGTATACATCACCCTAAGATTTGAATGACACATTTCAGATATCACTTTCTAGATTTTTATGATTGTTTCTTCAGTCATTCAGCTGTTTCTCTGTCTTCTATTTCTTGTTATATAGATGTGATAACAATTTGATAGTTCAGGTTAGACATTTTTAGTTAGGTTGCATTGGAGATGATACTGTGTCACATATTACATGACACTGGAAGGTATTTAACAATCAGTTGTCCACAGAGGTGAGTGTTAACTCTTTAAGTTGGTTTTTATCTCTTTTGATCAAGAACCAGTATGTGAATAATAATTTGGTTCCAAAAGAAATCCCTGTTTTCCATCAAGCATTTCACTTTTTTTTTTTTACAATACCAATTGAAAATGTCTTGTATCAGTGATTTTATTAGGTATTACAAAATGAAGACTTTTTGCTGTTATTCTACTTGTATCAGTAGTCTGTCTCATTAACTAAACTCTTTTCCTGAAATATGTGAAAAACAGATTTAGTGCTTATTAATTTACCAATTTTAAGTTCATTTGGTTTCTATGTCAACTGGGGATGTATTAGGGAATCTTTTTTAAAAAATTTTTTTTATTATGACCTTAATAACCTTATAGCTTCATTGTATCTCAATCAATTGCATTTTTCCCCTTTAAAAAATTATAGTAAAATACATATAGTGAGACGCAACCAAGAACAACTAAATAAAATAAAGTGCTTCTTTCCCTCTCTTCTCCAATGCACCTCCCCCCCCCCCCCCCCCCCCCTTTTTTTTTTAAAATCAAAAAGGTGTGCTCTGCTGGAGTGGTTTGGTCAGCTACCTTTAGTGCAATCCACAAACATCCCAAGGACCTGGGTTCAAGTCCCAGGACTGTGGGAAACAACCAAGATGAACAACTAAATAAAATAAATAAGGTGCTTCTTCCTCCTCTCCCTGCCTGCACCTTTACATAGAAAAACATAGAGCATAACATTTACAATTTTAACTGCTTTTCAGTGTATAGTGCTATCATTACATCCACGATGTTATAGAACTATCACCACTATCCCTCATTCTTCAGAATTCTTTCATGTTTCCAAATTGAAACTCTTGCACTTATTAAAAAATTACTTCCTGTTTCCCTGTCTTCCTGCCACTGGCAACCATCATTGTTTTCCGTCTCTATGTATTTGGCTACTCTAGGTACCTCATTCAAGTAGAATCGCCTGTATCTTTATTTTTGTTTTGTTTTTTAAAGAAAAGGTGCAGCAGGAATGAAGAAAGTAGGTAGACGGGCAGGAAGAGGGAGGAGGAAGAAACATTTTATTTTATTGCCATTTTCACTGTTCACACTGGTTGTTTTCTCCTGGACCTGGTACTTGTACCCAGACGCATGTGGCCTTTGTGTTTTGGAGGTGATGATTTTACCGCTCTTCCACCAGGCCGTGCCCCTGTAGTGTTTTTCTTTTGAGTCTGGCTTATTTAGCTAATGTCTTCAGGGGTCATCCATGTTGTAGCAGTTGTCATAATTTCATTCATTTTTACATACTTTATTTACTTTGACACTCAAATTACAATAAATTTGTCCTACGGGTTCTACACTTTCTACTTTTAGGTAAGTTCCCGCTGTGAAGAGGAAAGCCTTTTAGGCCGATGTCGAGCTAATGCTCAGAACAAACAGGTGGATGAGAGCTCTTTGATTTCAACCAAAGAAGAGCCTCCAGTTCTTGAAAGGGAGGCTCCGTTTTTGGAAGGGCCCTTGGCTCAGCCAGAGCTTGGAGGTGGTGGACATGCTGAGCTGCCGCAACTCACCTTGTCTGTGCCTGTGGCTCCGGAAGCGTCTCCGCGGCCTGCACTTGAGTCTGAGGAATTGCTAGTTAAGATACCAGGTAAGATGGAGATGGGGTCTCAGTATGTGAGTGAATATGATTAGAGGAAGCAGGAGATCCAGTAAACTACCCATGTATGTCTTAGGAAGTCCCTAGAATACTGACAAGTTGGATACAGTTACTCACCAGGAGTTGGAAGCACACTGTTGAGAAGACTTTTTTTAAACGTTCTGCTGTTCAGTAACTGAAAATAAATCAGAATAAGGGGCTCACTCGCTGGGTGAAGTAGAATAAACATGCTTCAGACACTGCCTGCACCTCTTCTTCTGTTCCTGGAGCCGTTATTTCACTTCGGAACTTGTTTTCATGGAGAGCGTGTGTAATGCGTACTGTGATTTGCCTAGTAAGCAACTAAGTGTGCGTGCTCCTTTGAAGTTAATTACCAATTACTTTCACTTTATCATTTTTATATATACCTATCACACAATGAAAGTTGGATTTGAACTTACTTTCTCTAATTTACCTTTTGACTATTCAAAATTATAATCGACCAACATTTTTGAAACAGCTTTTTTATATTCTCAGTAATAGATTGTCTTGTTCCTTAATAAAACATATCTATTTAGGCATAATTTAAAAAAGCTTTAAAAAGAATAATAAAGATAGTTATAATTTCATTACCTATTATGTGTTGAAGCCTCTTACTAACCTGTTTCATATAATTCTTCAGAATAGTTCTGCAAAGAAAATAAATGACTTTTATTTATTTAGGAGCGGAACAAAAATTTTAGTCTTAGTTCATTTATGCCCAGAACCTCAGCTCTCTGCTGCCAGTTAATTGCCACAGGGCCAGTCATATATGTTCTCTTGATTTCTCCCGTAATTCATTTGTGATTGTACATATTTAGACATAAGAACATCCTCACATTAATTTGTGTTTGTATTGAAAACTATTTTCTTATTTTGTTTTATGTTAACAAATATTGTAAGATGACTAAATTACTGCCCATCTTTCCCCATAAATGAGACAAACATCAGAAATATGTTCATTCAATTTGCTTTGTATATAGATATTTTTTAATTGCTTGTGCCCAGTTTTGAAATCATCTAACAAAAAAGATAACCTGCATTTCAGGAAATTATGAAAGTAAGCGCCAGAGAAAGCCAACTAAGAAACTTCTTGAATCCAATGATTTAGACCCTGGATTTATGCCCAAGAAAGGGGATCTTGGCCTTTCTAAAAAGGTATGTTGTTTTTCAGTCAACTCCACAATAGGGTTAAAACCTAAATAAAAGACTTAGAAACAAAACTCTTAGTAATATTTATCATAGGAATGCATATGTACTTAGAAATTACAGAATGTTAGTGTATACTTGGCTGTCTAAGAGAGCCTGTACTGAGAGGCTGTTTTGCTTTTCTGTAGACCTGGATATCCATTGGTTGTAGATTTTCATTCAAATGAAAATGAAAAAATCTTTTAAGTATGAGTAAAGTTCATTCTTGTAATTTTTTTCCTGAGGTAATGTTCTTTTATCTGACGTCCGCTGCTTTTCATTCTTTACAAGCTACTAATCTTTCTTAAAAAGTATTTTATTTGCAGTGACTTTGGTCGTACATATTACAATAAGCTCATATGTGTAGGTTCCCCATATGTGCTATTCCTCAGATACATGTAAGGACACTCCACTTTCCACCAAATCACCAAGTGTTCTTCACCGTTGTCCAGTGAGCTGCTCCTTCACCACCGTGTTCCTGCTGCGCGCGCCTGGGCACACGCGCGCGCGCACACACACACACCCACCCACACACACACACACACACACACACCCGCCCCACCTCCAAATCCCCTACTCCTGCTCCTGCTCCTGCGCTTTGTCTATTCCCGTTCACCTGTGAGTGAGGTCTTCTGGTATCTGTCTTTCTTCAAAAGACTTTTTTCACTTAGTATAATCCCCTCTTAATTCCATTCATGTTGATTCAGATGACAGGATTTCCTCTCTTCTGAGGGCTGACTAGTATCCATTCATCTGATGTTGGCCACTTTAGGTAGTTTCCAGTTCTTACCTGTTGTGAATAGGGCTGCAATAAACATGGGGGTGCCTGCATCTCTGTGAATTAGGTTTTATTTTAATCTTTTGGGTAAATACACAGAAGTAAGTAGGATGGCGGGATCATATGGAATTTCTATCTTCAACTTTTTGAGGAATCTCCACACTGTTTTCCATAGGATTTGCCCCAATTTGCACTTCCACCAACAATGTAAAAGTGTTCCCTTTTCTCCACATCCTCGCCAGCATTTGTTGTTTCCAGACTTTTGGAGAATAGACAGTCTCTCCTGTGTAAGGTGATACCTCATTGTTGTTTTGATTTGTATTTCCCTGATAGCCGATGAGGAGGAGCATCTTTTCATGTACCTGTTCATCTGTATTATCTTCTTTGGAAAAATGCTCTCCATTTCTGCTTCCATTTTTTTTGATTGATTGCCTGCTTTTCTGTTACTGAGTTTTATGAGTTCTTTGTATGTTTTAGATATTAAGCCCTTGTCAGAAATAAGAACACAAATATCTTCTCTCAGTTAGTAGGCTGTCTTTGTTTTGGTGATAAAATTTCTTTTACTAATTTACTCTTATCCCATTGCTGTCTCAGAAAAGAGAAACACAGCTATAATCCAGACAGATACATTTGAATTTTTGAAATTTGGTTTCATTAACCAAATGACATTATTAATCATATCATTAAATGATATCATTAGATAGTATATGGAAATAGAAACTTATTTTTAAATTATTTAATGAATAATAGCTGAATATTGATTCCCTAGAAAACATTCTGTTCCCATTATATCTTAGGAGTAACTCAGGGTAAATGTTAGAAATTCAGTTTCAGGTTGATTGTATTTCCTACCTAAAATTGTTTCTTTTCTTTTCTTCTTTTTCCTTAAAGGGAAGGTGCAGACAGGTAGGATAAAGATGAGTAAGCAGGCAGGCAGGCTGCCTGGAAGGAGAAAGAAGCACTTTATTTATTTTTATTTAGTTGTATATCTTGATTGTTCTCCCTGGCTCAGGACCCAAATCTGGGTCATTGGGCTGTTTGTAGACTGCTCTTTGATTGGAAGCAGTCGATCTTGCTGCTGCTTCACGAGGGTGTGCCTCGGATGGTAGATTTTAAATAAAGGGTGGTGTTGACTAGAACTGAGCTGATAGGTCCCTAGGGTCTTATATCCTTTATCTTTCTTCAAGTAGAGCAGCATTGTATCTCTCATATAGTTGAGAATCTCTAGGTAAGCAGCTCCTCCCATGTTTGAAGAGGCATGTGGTTTTCATAAATAAAAGCCTTTTTTGTTCCCCCACCATTTTTCTGTTATAGTATTCTTTTTAATTGTCAAAAACATCTTGGGATTTGTTATCTATGCCAATTGACATTTGAGCTTTTGGCGTATAATGTAAAGAATTTATTTTCTCTTTGTTATGTTTTTTTGTTTGTAGTGTTATGAAGCTGGTCGCTTGGAGAATAGCTTTACTGAGTCATGTGCTGCATCTCATTCTAAAGAGTTTGGTGGAGGTGAGTATTTTTGATATTTAAGAAACGGAGTGCAAAACCTTTAAGTGTAAAACATCTTGTTGTTAACTAGAAAAATTATTAAGTATGTAAGCAAGACCAGTGAAATGGTTAGTTCTAAAATCTGTTTTCCTGAAATATGATTTCTAAAGCTATATATGACAGTAACAAATTTGTTTTATCATTTTCAGCTTTGTGATGAAGGTAGTTAAATGTTATTAAAATTATATTTGACTACAAATGTTAGGAACAATAAAGAAAATAAACTTCAATTTTCTTACTAATTCAGTAAAGTGCAATATAACTTTCTTGACTTTGATTCAGTTTTTATGTGTATAGGACAGAAAACCTGTAATCTGAGTTGAGAGGAAAATTGTAAACCATCAAAGCCAGTTTTTCACAAATTGTCTTAGTTTAACACTTACCACATTTATGACCTTTGGTTAATGCACGTATGTGCTTGAAAGAGTCTTACTTGAATCTAGTTAGTTCTTTGTGGCTGCTTCTCAAGCACTTGAGAGTCTTTTGTATTGGAATCATATCCTGGAACATGCACCTGGGGATCTTGGTTCTGTCCACAGGAAGAATGGCAGCTCTTAGTTCAGCTATGCAAAAATAATCATCACTCTACTGTCTTTAAAGACTGTTACTGCTAGCCTATTCATAGCATTAGGACAGTCTCCATATTGTCTCTAGTTTACAAAAGGGACACAAAGATGAAAGAGGTAACATGGTTGGGGAACTCAATCCACATCTGATCCAACTTATCATACTGCTGTCTTGTTATCTGCTCCAGATTTTCTGTCAATTCTTTCTACCACTGTTGTCATTTATCTACCAATGCCATTTATTGATTTTTGTCATTCCTGAAGTACAAATTTGAGCATATTGCATCAGATTTGATCTGCCAGCAAAGAGTATTGCAGAAGGTTATATTGTATTTGGCCTTAGATGCACAGTTATTTAAATGAGATCCATCATTATTAAGTTTCCTGTCAAGTAAATACAGCAGAACACTAGATTATGTTTATTTTTGCTTTTCTAAAGGAAAGGAAAGGGTCGGGCAAAAATGAAGGTGAACAGAGGCAGGAAGAGAGAGGAGGCATTTTATTTTTTTTTATTTAGCTGCTTATGTTGGTCGTTTCCTAGGCCTTGGTACGCATGTAGACTGAACCTTCCTGAGGCAGTGGACCCAACCACTAGACCACCCACCAGGACATGTTGCCTAGTTCATTTTAACCTTGTATATGATTTGCTTACTTGCTTTAAGAGAATTATTCTTTTCTTTTTTTGAAGGAAAGGTGCAGGCAGGCACAAAGGCAAGTAGGCAAGCAGGCAGGAAGAAAAAGAAGGAAGCTTTTCTTTTTCTTTTCTTTTTTTTTATGTTAAGGAACGTTGTTGACAAATGAAGGCAGCAGTAGGTAGGCAGGCAGAAATAGAGAGGAAGAATTAGCACCTTATTTTTCATTTTAGCTATTCACACTGGTGGTTTCCCCTAGGGCCAGCACTGGAACCCAATGATATGTGACTTGCATCCTTCAGAGGCGATGACCTAACCACTACTCCACCAGGGCATGCCCCAGAGACCTATTTTATAAATATCAGCTCTTTTCCTACACTTTTGTACTTCCTTTTTTTGTAAACCTGACAACCTCTACTTTATCAATTTTAAGTCTCATTTGAATCCTTTTCTGCCATCCTATTAACTCTTCTTTAATCTTAGGCTTTTAGCAGTTTTGATAGCAGAGCTTCATCTCTGGGGATCAGGGAGTCCTAGAAGAGAGCATTCAGGCAGTCTTCCAGAGTCCATCCTCTGTGTCGATACTTCCCCTAAATGTCCTGGAATTCGTATGCAACACTTCTTTATACTCCTTGATGTTTTTATAACAAAGAATAGAAATATGTATAATAGATGTAAGATGAGGAATAGACGGAAATTTCCTTTTCTGTATGTGTCAGATTGGACCATGCATTCATTTTATATTGTTGGATGGCCACAGTTCTAGTACTATTGCACAAATATCTATTAAGCTACGAAATATATTGGAGGAGGTGCTCCCCTGCCCCTTAAACCAAATCATGCATATTTAAACTTTCATCTTAATCCTTAAATCATGCAGTGATACAATTTACTGTCTTTAATCTTGGAATTATCCAGGATATTGAAATCTGTCATTTCAGTCATGTAAAATGAAATTGCTTTAGTAACCTATACATTTACTATCTAATCTATGAGACAACATTTATATATGTGTAGCTATTTTCCTAATTTGTTATATAATTTTAGGTATGGCTCTTTTTTTCTATGTCCCTGTTTTCCTCAGCTGCAAAGTTGCACAGTTAAACAGGTTTACTTGTTAGTTTTTGCTATAACATTTCATAATTCTGTGTAGTCCCTTTAGTTGAGGATGGGAATTCTTGGGCATGCATGCGATTAGCCAGCAGGTAACACTTATTTTCCTGTCATAGGCACTGCCAAGATATTTGATAAACCAAGGAAACGAAAACGACAGAGGCATTCCAAGGTGCACTGTAAAAAAGTGAAAAATAAAGACTCATCAAAAGAAACTGCAAGCTCAGAGGTATTACTCAGTTCCTCATCTTTGACCTTCCAAAGTGAAGCTGCTTTTCACAGTAGAAGCCACATCCCTTTTCCCCTTGAGTTTCCGGAAGAATAGTATTTTATTGAAACTATTAGTTACAGGGAGTCCTGGAGAAAAAGAAGAGCTTGATCTTACTAAAAATAAATCAAGGCATGCATGGCATCTGTGGGTATGACCTTTTTAAAAGATCACCTCCTACGCTGTAGGTGTCAGATGACATATCTTCATGAAGTAAACTTGTTTAAAATCCAAAGAGAGCACAGTATCAAGTAACCATATGATCTGATTGGACTTGGTTATTTCCTTTAAAAAGTTGAGACTACTAGGATTAGGGAGAAAACTCATTTGCTTATATCTTAAGATCATTAAATGATTCATTTTAGAATAATGTTTGTAAACACTGGATTTTAGAAAACAAAGATAAAGTTAAACCCATTTCCTTGTAGAGCATTATACAATCATGGATTATATCTCTGGGTTTCCAACTCAGGCTAAAAGAGATTTAGAATAAGTCAGGTCAGCATCATACATTATGATATTTCTTTCCAGGATAATTTGAATAGAATGCCCAAGAGGGCATTATTTAGGAAAAACACTGATCTTGGAAGGACAAATAAGTAATCAAATAAACTTAAGAATGTTTTCTCTCCCTTAGTGAAACCTTAAAATGGAACAGCTCAAAAAGTTCCAGTGGAACAGCCTCAGAGCAGTTAGTGGCAGGCATGAGGCGCCCACTACCCGCCCAATCACAGCAGGGTTAGAACTAACATTGCATGCAGTCCGCCCGCGTGATTGGCTGAACATCTGTAAGTGCTTAATGACTAGACAAATAGCAGCCCAGAGGGAGGGGGTCAGATGGAGGAGACAGCAATAATACAGATGTGGGACATTATTTTTTCTCTGCAAGGGAGAACTGATGCCACACAGGACATCTGCCAGCCCCAAGGAGATGATTGATGAGAGTGTTGAGCACGAGCATGGAATTCCTGTGTCTAAAAAACTTCAGGGGGAGCGAGGTGGAGGAGCTGCACTCAAGGAGAATGTTTGTCAGGTAAACCATACTTGCATGCTTTTTTTCTTTTTTTTTTTTTTGTCTCCACCGTTTCCCCTACCCCCTAGTCTTAAACCTGGGTCCTTGGCCTGATCATAGCTGGTGACCCACAGTGGTACGCACCCCCCGCCCCCCAAACTTGAATTTTGACTTCGTATTTGTCTCTCTCTCTTTTTTTTTGTGCAGTAATTTTTATTTTGCACATTAAAATAAACTCATGTACATGTTCCCAATATGTGCAGATTCCCCACTCCTCAGATACACTTTAACATGCCCTGTCCTCCAGCAAGTGTTTATTGCAATTGTCCAGTGGGCTCTGCCACCACATCCCCTCCCCCCATCCCTGTTGGTAACCTCAGTTCTATTACAAGTGTCCAAGCATTGGTTTTTATTCTCTCTGCTCCTGTGCTTTGTCTATTTCACTTTCCACCTATGAGTGAGATCATCTGGTATCTGTCTTTCTTTTGGTTTGTTTCACTTGGTGTAATCCCCTCTAATTCCATCCTTGTTGATTCATATGACAAGGTTTCATCTCTTCTAAGGGCTGTATAGTATTCCATTATCTATGTATGTGCCACATCTTTATCCTTTCATCTGGTATTGGGCACTTAGGTAGTTTCCAATTCTTAGCTATTGTGAATAGGAGGACTTCAATAAACATGGGGATGCATAAATCTCTGCAAATTAGTGTTCTTGTATCTTTTGGAGAGGAATGGAGGGGTCATGGAATTTCCATCTTCAACTTTTGACACGTTCTCCACAGTTTTCCATAGGGGTTGTACCAGTTTGCACTCCTACCAACAGTGTAAAAGTAAAAATGTTTCCCTTTTCCACATCCTCATGAATACTTGTTGTTTGCAGACTTTTGGATAATAGCCAATCTCTCAGGTGTAAGGCGATAGATATCTCATTGTGGTTTTGATTTGCATTTCCTTGATCGCCAGTGAGTAGGAACATCTTTTGGCCAAATGTATGTTCTCTTCCTTTGAGACGACCCCCTCCAAGTCTTTGACCCAGTCATAATTGGGACAAAAATTCTTTTGGATGATTCCAGAGGAGTCACTTTCCTTTAAGGGATAAAGTCTTTTTCCTCCCTGATAAAAAGATAAAGAGAAATATTTCGTTTTGGTGTACCACTTGCTTTTTGAGATGGGAGACTGAATCTAGTTCCTCAGAGATCTTTTTCCTATATTTCTCATGGCTTCAGAATCTTTTGGTTTCTATAGAAATTTTTGAGGGTACTTTTCTTTTTTTTCTAGCTTTTTTAAATTTTGATTTAAAGTAGTGACTTCACAGAACCTTACAATATATTTACTCTAACATTGAGTTTTTATATAATATTTACTGTTAGTCAAATATTATTCCAATTGCTTTATATGTAGTCATAATAATCTCGTAGATACCGTCACCACCATCACCCTTTTATGATGAAGAAACCGAGGCACAGATTTTAAATAGTTTGTTTCTGGTCACACAGAAAAGCCAGGATTAAAACTGTGACAATCTGGGTTTCGTGTCTTTACCACTATGTTGTGTTGCCTCTTTGTAAGATTTATTCTCTTGTTAAAGATCCTTTATCCACCTTGGGGGGGGTAAAGTCAAATTAATGTTTTGGTTATGTTCTCTTATTATTGTCTTGATTTACTTTATTAAATTCTAAATATACAATTTTATTGTAAATTGACATACACAATTTTAAAGTTAAGTTCTTTTTTTTAATCGAAACAGCTAAAAGATATAATTAACTCCAGCCCGTGATGTTAGGACAGTACAATTTCAATTCCATTTGTCTCATCATTTTCACTATTACATGAAGAGGGTTGATCCTATCATCATCAATTCCCAAGTACATGCTCCTCAGAGAATTTAATGCCTACAAGGATTATGTTTAAAAAGTCTTTAAAGGTATAGTGACCCTGTAGTCCCAACTTGTTTAGATGAGTCTTTATTAAAATCTCTTGACTTTGAATAATTTATTAATAGCACCTCCTTTCACTCTCCAGTGTCCCAGTTTGAACAACCCAGTTAAAGTGTTAGTCCATGACATTTGGTTGATTTTGAAAAAGGTTGTTCTTTGATGTATATTATAATTAAATTTTTCCTGTTTAAGTGATGAAGATGAATTTGTTTATGGATGTGCAAGGTGATGTCACTTGCACGCTGAATAAACAAAACCAAAGATAGGATGTGTGTCGTTTGTCAGATTTATGTGCTAATAGCAATTGTGGGAGAGTCAAGCATATAAGATTTGTTTGGAATATAGGTTGATTTAAGACCTTGGGGTCTCTTAATCCCTGACTGTCTTTGATTTCTTTCCCCCATTTCCCCCCCAAAGTTTTCTACCTTAATTGTTAATTTAGGCTTTAATTTCAAGTGACCAAGGTCTGTTCTGTTTCTTTTGATTCCTGAGAATATTAAACTTATTCACCTTTCTCCTTTCCTGCCTTAAAGAGTAAGTGCATGACTTTTTTCTTTTTTTTTATCATTATTGACACTTTTCTGATAATTGCTATGGGAAAACAAAACAGCATATTAGAATGATGAACCGTAACATGTTGATAATTTCATATATTTACAATGTTTTCTGAGCAACAGTTCTAGGTCCTTATTTCCTAAGCCCCTATCTTAAGTGACACCCTATTTTAGATGAGATCACTTCATAAAGATGAGTGGTCAGATTATTCTGGACATATCTCAAGGGTTGTTCAAACCTTGATTAGAGCTCTTTTGGGACTTCTGTGACCCAAGTCCAGTTGGCCATTATCTCTAGATTGAATCGTCTTTATTTCCTTGACTGTCTCTGTTGCTATTTCATCACCTTTCTACTCTTAAATTCATTCTGTGTAGCAGTCAGAGGAATCTGTTTTTAAATGCACAGATAATTTCAGCCTTTCCTTGCTAAAGATCTCTGATGGCTCATCTTTGCAATCAGAATAAAATCAGTTAAGTTTGTTGCCTTTTTTTCACTTCATCTTCTACCACATCTATTCTTTTATTCATTTAAATCCACTGGTAGCACAGGCTTTCCTTGGGGTTCTCAGGTGTGCTATGGTTTTTCCTGTTGGTGTACTTTTTGTTCTTCCTGGTCCTTCATTCAGATCATGTGACTAACTTGTCATTCAGAGATCTCTCAGAGAGACCATTCCTGATTACTCATTTGAAAGTAGCTATTTGTGTTCTCTGCCTAATGCTTGCATATCTTTCCTATATGGTTATTTGCTTTTTTCATTTGTCTTGAAAATAGTAGCCATGAGAGCTAAGGACTTTATGGTGTCCTACGTAGGGGAGGTAATCACTAAATTAAATACTGGCTGAATTAATGTTGGCATTTCTTGTGTCTGGCATAGCTGCTGCTTAATCTGCCTTCACAGGGGATTCCTGATTTAGATTGTAAGTCCTTCTGTAGGCAGATCTCTTTTTTTTCTCTTCACAGAATTGTGAGAAACTGGGTGAGCTGCTGTTATGTGAGGCTCAGTGCTGTGGGGCTTTCCACCTGGAGTGCCTTGGATTGACTGAGATGCCCAGAGGAAAATTTATCTGCAATGAATGTCACACAGGTAAAGTTTATATAGAAGGCTCTTTGTCCAAAGATTTGGGTTTTAACTTTGATGGTAAAGAAAGCATTTATTCGGACTCTGCTTTATGCAACTACTGGTATGGTGACTACAGACAGCAATAGGTTCTTGGTGTGGTCTTTGCCTTCAGAAAATCATTAAGTGAAAATTGAATGTATAGCATAATATAGTGCAAACAGTATTTAGTGGACATACATTTAAAAGGCTACATGAACAGGGATGAGCCAGTGCCACAGGAGAAGATTATCTGAGTTTGGCATTAAGCAAGAAATAGAAATGGATGCAGGGTAGGAAAGGTCCAGTAATGAAAATGTGAAATATTTAGGGACTAGAAACACAGGTCACTGGATTTAGAGTTGAAAATATTGTAGAGAAGAGGCATTGGTAGTGATGAGGAGGGCTCTGAGTTACTGGTCTTAGGAGGGCTCTGAGTTACTGGTCTTAAGTTTCTTGATCTGAGTGGTGATGATGTTAAGTATATTCATTTCCTGATCATTCATGAACTCTACACTCCAGGCATGTGTGCTTTTCTGTGTAGCATACATCAGTAAAACTTTTCACTGAGAGATTTGGGGATAATTATATAAATTGGGTCCGAAATTAGGGATGTTAGTTGAACCTGTAGAGCACTTCGCAGGCATTGTAAGTTAAAATTACAAGGTTTAAGTAAATGTAGGCTGAGTACAGATCTTATGCTTGCAAGTCATTAAAAGCATTGGTGTGGTTGATTTCCAAAGAGAAAGCTATCTGTAGAGTGAGCAGAGGACCAGTGATAATACCTGGGGATACCCACTTAAATAGGGCCACTAGTGAAGGAGAAGGAATTCCTCAAAGAATGTCTGAATCCATGTTAATGAGTGTCATCAGCAAGGTCAGAGGGTCCAGAGAGAGAAAGGAGGTTGTGGAGTGAAAAAGAAGCTGTGCGTAGAGCAGTGAGAAAATGTTTGTCTTGCCAGAGGGCGGCACACTAAACCAAGTAGTGGTGAGTTGGTAGTGTAGTGTACCTTGTGTCTCCAAAAACTAGACTTAAATGGAAAAGATGATAGTTTTGGAGGGAGGCTACGACGCGGTCAAGAGGAGGAACATCTGGATTGAGGATCTAGGGTAAGACTTGTGAAATGAAATACAGTTGTGCAAGAGGAGAGGGGAGCAGTTAATGGAGTGTAGTCCCAGAGACAGTAGAAGATAATGCTGAAGAGCTGAAAGGTAAAGTGGGATTATGCCGTAGAATTGAAACAGAAGATGGAACCTGGAGAATTTTCTGTTTTGCTAGGTGAGAATGATGAGAAAAAGCTGTTGATGAACTTTACGGGGACAGAGTATAGGCTTAAAATAGCCATTGTGGGAAATAAGAGACAGAATTAACTGATGTCTGTAAATGGCCGTGTCAGATTGAGTGATTTTCTCTCTTCTATCACTTTCAGTGGTATGGGAACAAAAGCTAAAAGACGTGATACTTATGGGGTTTTGTGCTTTTTACATAGTTGAATTTTTGACCACTCTGGAAATAGTGTCATTTAGCCTTGTAAATGAAATTTAGAAAATAAATTTTAGCCATGTGCTTATCTTTAGTATCATAATCTTAGGAATATGTGTACTGGGCTGTCAGGACCAACCAAGATAAACAGCTAAATAAAATAAAATGCTTCCTCCTCTCTTCCTGCCTGCATCTTTCCTTTAAAAAAATTTTTTATCTGTATACTCTGAAACTGGAATTATATTTAGTTTTCGTTGTCATAGTAATTGAAAAAAATTATTTTAAAGTATTAAAACCATTCTTAACTAAGTTTCAATTAATTCTTTCCTTAATACTTTGAGGATAGATCTTCATACCTTTTGTGTCATTGATTTCATTTTTCTAGTCTTAACTTTACTGTGCTATAAAATTTTCTGAACATGTTAATCTTAGGTAAAAGTTTTTAAAAATTGTATTGAAGTTTCATTTACTTTAACATATACTCATTTAAATGTATGTTTTGATAGTTTTTAATAAAATTTATACATTCGTGTAACCACATCCACATTGAAGATACAGAACTTTTCCACATTTTAGAAAATTTCCTTATTTTCACTTTTAAGTCAGTCCTTTTGGATCTCTATCCCATTTCTAACAAAAATGCTTTCTATTTACAACACATAAGATTTGTCTCTTTTAAAGTTTCATTTAAAGGAATTGTAATATGTGGTTTCTTGTGTACATCTCAGCATTTTTTGAGACTCGTGTTGATATATCAGTAGTTTATTCTTTTAAAACAGCTTTAGGTGTAAGATATAAGAAATTACACAAAGTTTAGAATTTAATAAGTTTTGGGGTATATACACACACACACACACCCGTGAAACAACTCAATTGTCTTAAGGTGTGAGTAGTTTACTTTTTTGACTGCTGAGTCGTATGCTACACATGGATATGCTGAAGTTTATCCTTCCATCTATTGCTATATATTTGGGTTGTTTTCAGGTTGGGCTGCTATAAATAAAACTGTTGTGAACGTTTGGATACATTGGTGTGGATGCATTTTCTTTAGTTCAAATAGTTAAGAGTAGAATGACTATACCATATGATAGGTATATGTTTAACTTTTTAAGAAACATCCAAATTGTTTTCCTATGGATTTATATCTTTTTACATTCCCATCACCAGTGATAAGGGTTTCCGTTCTTCCACATTTTCATCCATAATTGGTATTGTCCGCCTTTTTACTTTTAGCTGTTCAGACAGATGTGTTAGTGGTATCTTGGTTTTTTATTTTTTAAAGAAGGAAAGGTACAGGTAGGAATGAAGGCGAGCAGGCAGATAGGGAAGGCCGGAAGAGAGGAGGAGTAGGAAGCATTTTCATTTATTTTATTTAATTCATCTTGGCCTTTTACCCTGGGCCCTTACCCTGACCCAGTCCACCTCTGAACCAGACACCTTGGAATGTAAGTGGACGACACCCGCGGATGAATCTGCTAGGCCACCAGGGAGTACCTCATTGTAGTTTTAATGTATATTTCTCTAAGGATATTTGGCATCTTTTTTTTTATAAAAAGAAATGATACAGGCAGGAATGAAGGTGAGCAGGCCAGCAGGTAGGAAGAGAGAGGAGGAGCTTTGTTATTTAGTTGTTCACATTGATTTCTCTCCACCACCCCCACCCCCCCACCCCAGGACCCTGGGATATATGTGGTCCTGCTTCCTTGTGCACTAGATCACTAGGTCACCTTGGCACACCTGGGCATCTTTTTGTTTGCTTATTTGCCATCCTGAAGTTATCAGTTCAGATCTTTGCATTTTAATTTGTTTATTTTCTTATTGTTGAATTTTATGAGCTTTTTATATGTATTCCGTATACAAGTCCTTTATCATACACATCAAATTATGCTCCCAATCTATGACTTCCTTTTTCATTTTCTTTTTAAGAGCATTTTTTAATTTTGAAGAAATCGAGTTCATTAATAATTTAAAAAATTTTTATTTTATTTATGTATTTATTTATTTTTGTAAGGAAAGATGCAGGCAGGAGGAGAGAGGAGGAAGAAACATTTTATTTTTATTTAGTCTTTTATCTTGGTTGTTCCCCCTCAGCCCTGGCCTCAAACCTGGGTCTTTGGAATGTATGTAGATTGTATCATACCGTACTGATTGTTTTATGGACTTTGCTTTGTGTTCATAGCTAAAAGATCTTGCTTAACTTAATCACAAAGATTTTCTTTTGGAAAAATATGATTTTTAGATTTCAGTTTAGTTCTATGATTTATTTTAAATGAATCTGATGTGATTTAAGTAGAGGTTATTTTTGAGATTGTAGGAAAATTTACTGTAGGTTTAGTAAAGATGAATAGAGTAAGATTAATAAGGGAATCGTTTTGTATTGCTTGTGACTTGCCCTGTTTTCCTGTGGCTGGGTGATTCCGTTACAATTTTGGTTACTCCAGTTCATGCTAGTTGTTTAGATTCAGGCAGTAGTTTGGTTCTTTACCAATACATATTTTTAAATGTTTTTCTGAGCTCGTTATTACTTAGGTCACTTCTCTGTAGATGAGAGGTTTATTTTAATGAACTCCTATTTCCAACAGGTGTTGAGAGTCAGGGTGATGGTGGGCTCTGGAGTCCAGCGGTGAACAGTTCTAGAAAGCATTCTTGAGCGTTAGAGTGCAGTTTTATAAGTTTTATAAGAGAAAATGGAAGAGAAAGAAAGCATAGCAGGAGATAGAATTTCCTGGGCTGCACTGCAGACTGGAGGCTGGTTGGGTTTATACTTTTGAGAAGGGGGTTCTGGGAGGACCCCCTTTCCTAGTGTCTTTAATTAGCAAGAGAATAGAACTCGCAAGGAAGTTCAAAAGCAGTAGAAGTAAGGGGATTTTTCCACAAAGTTCTCCTGGTCTATGAAGTGGTCTCTGGTATTCCGGCGGTCCCAGGCTCCTTGTTGTCTCCGGGAAAACAGGAAGTTGAAGATTATAGAAATCTTTCCAGAGGGAGATCAGCTTTGGCCTCTAGTGCTCAGGAAAGGGCCGGTAAGGTAGGCAGCATCCCATTCTGAGCCTCTCCATCTATCAAGGGTACATGTTCATGTGTGTCTCCAGTGTGGGCCCTTTACCTCATGTTACATTCCATCGCAGCGAGAGGTAGGGTTTTGTTTTTGTTTTTTGTCTTGTGTTGAACTTATTACATAAATCCTTAGGCATCTACAAAGGAAAAAGAGCAATGTTAAGAATCCTTATATTCATCACTTAGCTTCAATAGTTATCACCTTTCTGCTTCACTTTACTCATATGTTTTAAAAGGTCTTTCAAACAGATACAGCTTTTAAAAACATGTCCAGTGTATAGCAAAGTAATACTCAATTCCTATGTATCATGTACTTCCCAGTTCCTTTGGGGTTCTGGTCACTCAAAGAATCCACGGCAGAGTCAGGCGAGTAAGCAAGCAGAGATTTAATTAGAGGGTACAGGAATGGCACTGACCAAGGTAGGTCCAGACCCGGTCCACCTTGCCGGCAGCCTGGGTTTTTAATGGAAAAACCCACATGGTGAGGAAGAAGGTTGGAGAGAGGGCCGTCAGGCCAGCTTTCAGGTCCTGATTGGGCAAGGTGACATTGCCCTTTGAAGTTATTGGTGGGCTTCTTCGACTGGCACAGTTTCTTTGTTCCTTTGTACAGAGGGCCCATCCTGGTCACTTACTACATGTGGGACACATCCTGCATGTCAGACTCAACTGTGGGGTTTCCTTATTGATCCCCCAGGTGATTGCATTCTTTTGCTCGGCCGGGTGGCACCAGGGACAATCACTGCCTTGATCTCCAAACTTTGGTCCTTGGCCTAAGGCCTGCTCTTGTGGGGGTCCCGACAGTTCCATTTTTAGTAGGACAGATTTCCTGTTTGTGTCGTGGAATTCTTTTTAGTTTTATTTCTTCTGTCTCAAGATCCAGGTAAATTCCCTAACTTGTAATTTTGATGTCTCAAGATTATCTCAATCAGTACTAGTTTACCTCAACCTATTTTTTTAATGTCACTTATCCTGCTAAATTTTCCACATTAAATTTGTTTGATTCCATCTTTGAGGTATCCCTTTAACATGTTTCTGTATCTTCCTTATTTCCTGGATACTTGTAGTTACGTATAAAAGTGATGTGTACTTTCTGTTGCATCCTGCCAGCAATCATGTATTTGTCAATTTTCAGCTTAATTGTGATAGTACGCTTGGTCAGTGGTTTCCTGTTGTTAGATTGATCAGCTCATTATAAAGTTCCCTTTAGTGATATTGTATATTGTATTAAGTATATTTTTTGGTTTTGATCTGTTTGTGGCACAGAGATAAAACCCTTGGAGTTTCCTAAGTGCTAAGAGCAATAGGTATTTTGTTGCCTGCCTTCTGTTGTGTTAATAAGGAGACTTTTGGACCCCCACCTAAGGGAAGGGGCTGGTTGCCAGGAGAACCAGCCATGTGATTAGAGGGTGAGAATTTTCAGTCTAACCCCTCCCTCACCATCACCGTCACCTGGAAGGGAGAGCACCTGGAGATTGAATCAGTGCCAATGGCCCTTGTTACAGTCAGGCTGTGTGATGAAGCCCTTATAAAACCTGCAGGGACGTGGTTTGGAGAGCTGCTTGGTTGGTGGACACATGTTGATTCACAGAGTGGCGTGCCCTTTCCCCATGCTTTGCCCTCTACATCTCTTCCATCTCACTGTTTCTTGTTATATGATAAACTGATGATCTGGCAAGTAAAACATTTCTCTTGAGCTGCTGTAGCCAATTAAATGAACGTGGAGGGGTGTGGTGGGGGTGTGCTCTGATCAGAACCAGTGGGTCAGAGGTACAGGTGACAACCCATACTTTTCACTGGTGTCTTTAGTACCTGGGTGGGGCACAGCAGTTTTTTGGTTTTTTTTTTTTTTTTTAATTGTAATTATTCTTCACATTAAAACAATTTCCTGTGTATAGGTTCCCCATTCCTTAGCTATATTTTAACACACCCTGCCCCCTACCAAATCAGCAACTCTTCTTTCCCATTGTCCCATGGGCTCCAGGTCACAGCAGTTTTGTAGGACTGAGCCTTAGCCTTTGGAATCTAATGTTCTCTCCCAGTAGTGCCAGAACTATAGAAAACCTAACTCCTGGTGTTGTAGAATTGCTTAGTGATGTGGGAAAAATACCACCATCCCCAGTAAGAATTGGTTCCACAATTGTGTACTCCTTAACCTTTCACCTATTGATTTAGCACTAGATGAATCCCTGAATTGGTATTAATTTCTTTCTTTCTGTTTCCTAGGAATCCATACCTGTTTTGTATGTAAGCAGAGTGGGGAAGATGTTAAAAGGTGCCTTCTGCCCTTATGCGGAAAGTTTTACCATGAAGAATGTGTCCAAAAGTACCCACCCACTGTCATGCAAAACAAGGGCTTCCGGTGCTCACTTCACATTTGTATAACCTGTCATGCTGCTAACCCAGCCAGTGTTTCTGCTTCTAAAGGTACGAATTTCTCATAAGGACCAATCTAATTGTAGAACCTCGTTTTCACTGGCAATGTATTGTTTTCGCATGTGCAGTCTGGCATGTCTCTTTATGGCCTCTCTCTAGCTTTTGTCAGAGCACCAGCATGTACGAGAGTAAGAGGAGAGTTGTGGAGTAGCTCAGCGGTCACCACATTATGTTTTGTGGACCCCCGACATGACATGGTGTAGTATTAAGTATTTGTATTTCATGTGAGAGTAGTTTGGAATAGCGTTCTGCTATGCATGTATTCCTCCACGCTTAGCATCCAGAGTGTATTCTTTCGTTGGCCCTTACAGTTGTCAGATGTCAGACAGGATTGTGGATTTTATTTTGTGTTCATTTGTTTTGTATTTGAAAATGGAAATTTCTGTTCTGAAAACGTTATTTTGTTTGTTTGTTTCAGTTTTGAGTAAGAACTGAGTGTTCAAATTTTAAAATCTGTTCACGTTGGAAAAAGCAATCTTTTCTTTCTGTTTAGTAATAGTGGGTCTTTTGCTTGTTTTCCTAAAAGCCAGACATTGTATCTATACTGTTAAATGCTTATGTGAACAAAATAGCACCCATTTCTCTCATAGGATTTGAGCAGGGAAAATTTAGTAATGTTTTTCTTGATTTTAATTAGACTTTTATTAGGATGCTTCCTGGTCCTGAGTAATTTAAGTTCCTTATTCGAAATTACTGTTTAACCATCAGCTAAAATCCTCTGCAATTGCTATTTAGTTGATTTAGTAATGCTTTTCATTGGTAAAGTATATTAAAGGCTGTGCTTTAGCTGGGAGGGGTATAAAGGTTCATTCACCTAAATGGCTTTGAGAATCACAGCTTGCCAGACAACAGAAGCAAGTACCAACCCCACACCCCACCCCTAAACCAACCACCAACCCTCTTTCACCTGCAGCTGATTCCAGGTTTACTAGGAGTCAGGGCAGTGGTTTGAATAGGGTGTCTGCTGAGAGAGTTGTGGGGTCTGATTCCTTAGGGTGACTTACTGCTAACACTCACTAGAACTGTTTTTAATGATTGGCTATTTAAGATCCTGCATTAGTGCTAGCAAGTAGACTTGAATAGCATGTTCTTTCTGTATCTAATCTTTGTCTTCTACTCTTTTCTGGTTTTTCTGCTGCTTCTTTCTTTAGGCCGTCTGATGCGCTGTGTCCGCTGTCCTGTAGCGTACCACGCCAACGACTTCTGCCTGGCCGCCGGGTCAAAGGTTCTTGCCTCTAACAGCATCGTCTGCCCTAATCACTTTACCCCTCGACGGGGCTGCCGAAACCACGAGCACGTCAATGTGAGCTGGTGTTTCGTCTGCTCGGAAGGTAGCATATGGCTTCTTCGTGCATTAATAGTTCAAACAAATTAATAGTGTTTTAGTGCAACAAAAAATAATTTTCTTCACATTGCCATTAGAATGACATTAGACAGTGATGTTTTGAATTAATGGTGACATAGCAGAAGTTCTCAGTTTGCTTTATTCTGTAGGGAGGCATTTGATTTTTGTTGTTTTGAAGATGGACTTGATTTTTATTAAAATGGTAAACAGTTGGAACAGTAAATATGAAGACAAGAGAAAGGAAACAAAATCATCCTTGTTAAATGGGTGATATGGTCCAAGAGCACAAACTTCCAGTTACTGAGAGAAGTGAATTTTGGAGGTGTGATGTGCAGCATGGTAACTGCAGTTTACAGCACTGCACAGTGTATTTGGAAGTTGCTGAGAAATTAGATCATGAAAGTTCTCACCACGCACACACGAAAGTAATGATGTATGTGTTACCTAACCTTATTGAAGTGATCATTTTGTTTCACAATGTACGTAAATATCAAGTTATTTTGCTGTGCGCTTTAAGCTGACATAGTGTTATATGTCAGTTATGTCACATAAAGGGAGAAAACAAATACCAAAATCACCGAATCCCACCATCAGAAGATAGCCATTGTTTTAAATTAAGATATTACACCATACATCTGAGCCTATAAGTAGTTAGAAGGGGTAAATAGCTACATAGAAACAATTATGGGTTTAAAAAAATCTATTACATAAATATGAAGGGAAAAACCAAAGGTTAAGGTAAAGGAATTTATAAATTTTCCTTTGTTAAAAGCGTCCTTACTGTAAGGGGTAATAATTCTTAAAAGTTTTTCTAAAATAGAGGAAAATTGATTTTCTGTATTTAGCCATTGTTTTTATTTTCCTTTCTTGTTTAAAACATGCTTCTTTATGACTTGCATGGTACCTTAGCAATTAAGTCTGCCAGGCATAGTCTGTAAACATCCCAAGGACCCAGCTGGGGGAAGCAACCAAGATGAACAACTAAATGAAATTAATAACCTGATCCTTCCTTTCTTCCAGTCTGCCTGCCTCTGCCTACACCTTCCCTCTAAAAAAAAAAAAAGCTTCTTAGAGCAGTTTAATATTAGTAGCCTCTCACACATTTCTTTTCTTTTCTGTTCCTCACAGCATGAATTTGGCTTTTATGTTAAGAGGCGAGTATACTATACTCATCACCAGTTGATGTGCTGTTTTGCTTTTTGTTCTGAATGTAAATTTTTCTCTCATTTGAAGTGAGAAGCACACATCTTTATAACTGGAGATTTTGTGCCCTTGAATCACAGTCATCTAGTTCCCAAGGGTGATTTATTTTATTTTTTTTTAAACCTTTCTCGTTTTTTACTTCACTGCTTCCGTTGTTTATGACCTTGTTTATTTTTATTCCCTTCATGAGATATAATTTATATGATACCCTGTCATTTCAAGTGAACAACCAGCTTCTCTGCCTGAGGCTTTTTGCCTTTTGCCTCTGTGCTAGAGTGACAGATTGGGTTTAAGTTAAAGACATCTCCTCCTTTCCAGCTTTCATTTTCAAAGAGGAAGGAAGAAAGGGGGAGAAGGAGCATTTATTTATTCAGTTGTTCATTTCGATTGTGCCTCAGGTCCCATACCCCGGTTTGGGAGCTTTATGTGGCCTGCACGCAAGTGCAGACCTAATGCCCAAGCCGCTGGCGTGTGCACGGTGCTCTGTTTGAGAGACCACTGTGGACACTGCTCCACTGTCTTCCGTCTTGTAGGCGGTACCAGATCTCGCACCTGCTCTCTTCATTCATTCTCAGGGTTGCTAAATTGTGTTGATTAGTTATTTTTAGGGAATACTTTTCCTAATTTTTTTGTCTTTGTATATCTACTTATTGACAGTGCAATTTTAGGAAAACTTGACTGGTTCTGAGCATTCTGAGGGACGAATTTTTAAAAAATCAGCACGTGTAATTGAGCATCTATTTGAGAGATTTGGGCATAGTAAGTAGTGCCAAAGTCCAACAAGAAGTTTTATGATTGAAAATGGTCAGTTTAGACTTTAAAAAAATTTTTTTCTCTTTAAAAGATTTACATAACTTTTAAGGAAAAGATACACATACTAACAGGAGTTTTCAGCAGGATGTAATTTGATCCTCAAACTGGTGTTACTATAGACCAAATAGAATAATAGTAAGTGCTGCTGTTTGGGTAGGAAGTGGAACATTCCAGTGTTCCGCTAGGGATGTTTGAACCCACAAAGAGGACTTTGTTGTTTCTAATTTTAGATATGCTAACTTTATGATTGTCCTGTTTAAAATTGTATATTGTCAAACATTCCTTTAAAACCATTTTTTCCCTTATTATAACTGCTCCTTAGGAAACTATCTTATAGCAAATACTACTGCCTATTTATCATAATACCACCTTTCTTTTGTTGAGAAGAAAGCTAGAGGACAGTTTGGGGGTATTTAATGTGATATTTTATAATTCTACTTAGAATGTAAATTATTTAAATTAAAATGAAATGTCTCATGTAAATTTCAGATACTGAAGTGCAGGCTCCAAATGTTTTCCACATTTCTTGAACATGGAAAGATGAAACAGTTTTTGTGGGACAGTTGGATAGTTGGATGCTATAAAGCTAACAGGTCCAGTGGTGGATCTTCCTAATGACCATAGCCCCATGGAAAACTTAGTTCCTGCAGCAGGGCTCTCTCTCCCTTTGCATCCATGAAGCTCTAGAAGTGGGAAGGTCCCACAGAGCCTCACGCCTTCTGTGAGATCATGGTTCTTCTCAGTCACACTAAGATGTCATTTGTCTTTTTTTCGTTTCCTTGGCATTTGCCCTGGTGGTGCAAAGCCAGCAGCGGGCAGCGCTGCTGGCATGCAGCGCGCTTCATAGTGGCTCTAAACCATGTGAGGGAAAGCACCTTGTGTTCTGTGTCACCTCATGCAGAAAATCATTGACGTTTCACATAGGCATGTTCTTTAAAAAAAAGAAAAAAGTCCTTCAAAAAGAAGAAAAATGTATTAATCATATTAAATGCTGACCACATGTGAACTTACTTAGTATTCTGTGTGTTGAAATGGAAGCGCACATAACGGGCTTTTGCCACATTCTGATGGTTTTCTTAAAGTACAGCACTCATATCATTGCCGTAAGGTCTAAACTAGTTGCCTTGATCATGGAACATCATTGTTAGCTCTTAATGCTTCTTCAAGTGAAAGTTAGAATTTTGAGAAATTGCCTCTACACTGAGCTTAAAAGCTTCCTTGTATTTACTGATAAAATCATGGTGGTGTTAATAAATGTGACATTTTAATATTACATAATGAAATATATCAACATTTGGAGGAAGAGCTTTATGTCTCAGCAAACACCTTTTAGATCTCAATACATTTTAATGTAATGGTACTAAAAGTTATCTATGGTTTCAGATTTGACATTGCAGTTAAAATCTACCCTGGGGAATGTTAGTGTCTAAGTATCAACAGAGGGAAAAGTTACTGAGCAGGTGATAAAAATACCCCATTTTCCAACTAATTGTTGGAAATCAGATTTTCTTTATTTTTTTTTAAAGAGACATCTTTATTTAAAGCGTTCGTTTTTTGGCTTTTCACCCTAGCCCTGGGTCTGTCTCTAATGATGATCCTTTGACTGTGGGCTCTAGGCGGTTCACATACCAGCGTCCCAGCTGCCTGAGCCACAAGGGCGCACCAGAAACCAGATCTTCTGCGTGTACATCAGTGAAGCAGCATATTGCAACAAATTATTTGCAAAGAAATATGTAAAAAACAGTTTTGGTGCTGCCTGGTAGAGTAGCGGTTCTGTCCTCTGCTTTCTACCACCAACACAGTCCACAAAATCCTGAAGGTCCTTGGTTCATGTCCTGGGGCCAGGTGGGGACAACCAGGTTTTGAACCACTAAATAAATTAAAACTTCTTCCTCTTTTCTTTGCCTTCCCACCTCTATTTGCCTCCATTTCTGCCTGCACGTTTCCTTTTTTGGCTTTTGTCTTTTTCAAAGGCATTTACTACTAATATTTTATTTTGGAGAATATAGTTATATAAATTACTTTATGTTAATGTGATATTGTTATTTCAAAGTGAGTTAATATTTTAAAATTTTCTTAGGTTTGATTTCTATTTGGAAAATATTAGTATTTTTAGCCCATATATTCAAAAGCTCTTTGGGACTATCCCTTTATTTTCAAGAATATTATGTGAGCCTGAGGCCCAAAAAGCCCGATCCCACTATTTTATTAGCATCCTGTCCTAAGAGAACAGGAAAAAAAGTCTTTTGTTGTTATTCTTTCTCCCTAGCCCTGGATCTCAATACCCTGCCTGCACCCAGGAATAGTCTCATGACATCTTTTTGACCAAGTATAAGCGAAAATTGAAAGTGATTATCCCTGGAATATTACTGTTTAATTTACCATTAACATGGTAAATTGCTAGATTGAATCAATCCTATATTTAAAATTTCATTTTCTCTTCCCTTCCACCAGATATCATTTTTTCAACTTTTGGTTTCTTTTGATGACTCAGACAATTTCCCCTTTCCTTTCTTCCTGTCTTTCCATCCTTTTCGCTGTATATTTCCTGTTACCACTAGACAGTTCCTCCTGCCTGTCTCCTGTCCATCTACCCAGACAAATCCTATTGATTTCTTTATTCATGATCTCTCAGATTGTACTGCATTTTGTCCTTTCCTACAAAATCGATATGCTGTTATTTCCCTCCGCTCTCTAACTCTTGTTCTTTCTTCACTGGTTATTTTATCCAGATTTCTTTTCATGGTTATCCTTCTTAGAAAGCTTAATTCAAATGTCTTACACACGAAATGTTTTCTGTGTGTCATGAATGACAGTTTAGTAAAAGGGAATTTTTCTGCCGAGACCATTTAAGTAAATTGTGCCTCAGTAGGTATAATTAAGCATAGAGAGTAGTGTCACAGAAAATATTTCATCATTGGGGCAGTTAAGGCGACGTTAGCTCTCTCTCAATGTCCAGTGCTAAGATCGTTTGACTTATCCACGAAATGCACAAGAATAGTTGAATTTCAGAACATAGATTACAGGCTATATGTATTGAATAAACAAATTCTTCAAACTTGTTTTGTAGCAACAGACATTTTCCTCTGAATCTAAGCTCCAGGACCAATATAGATAAAAGAGGAACTTCCCTGGTTTAAGCAGAGTTAGGCTTCAAGTACACATCCCTGGCCCCAATAAAACAAAACATCCCAGAGCTTATTTAAGAGCCTTTTCTGCGTTATTGATTAAATGGAAAAGGCACGATTGCAAGTTGTTAGAAGAGTGTTCACAAAGTTAAATTTTGTAGGATTTTGAAAGAGGCACAGTTGAGACCAATGAGGACATATACATTGCTAGGGCTTTATCCTGTCTCGTTAACACTTCAGGTTAAACTGGGAGTTACATGCTTGAGTCTGGCATTTTTGAAGCATGTTCATCTCTGGCATAAGATGGAAAAGAGTTTTATTGTATTTTGAAAATCTGAATCCTCTTAACCTGAAATTTTTTTTATCTTCAATTTTGAGAATTTCTGATTCAGATATGTAAATTTAATCACTTTTAGTATAAATCTTTAAGAAGTGAAAATTCATTGCCACTGCAATATAGATAATTAACCTCGGATCTGAAAACTTAGATGGAGAGAAGGCAATTTACATCTAACTGAAGCTTAGGTAGCAAACTACATTAGTACTTGCTTTTTGTCACCAGTGAAAATCAGAATGATTACAGTTGTAGGTATCTTGAAATACTGTGCATTCATTACTAGTGCTTGACTTTGATCTCTCTTATGTATCTACAAAGAAAGATTAACGCTCTAACTTCTTGTTCTTACATTTTGATTATTATATTTTAGTATGACCAATGTTCTTTTATCTTCTGTATTACGCTTATGCATTTATAAATGTATTTACAAAATGACATGTTATGAGATTCCAAACATTAAAAAGAAAAAAGATTAAACAATAATCTGAAAAAGAGGGAAGATGTTTACCCATGGAGACTTTTTATTTGTGAAATAATACTAGGAGATTTATTTTCTTGTTCTCAAATATGATAGAAAGCACATATTGAAGGCTCAAGAAAAGTGAATTACCCAAGTTGTTAATATTTTAGAGATAGACTTCCAGCTCAGCGCTGACTTTCATTCTTCATACTCTGGTTGTGTATCATTGATGTGCTCTTTATGAAGAGGAAGAAATGTATGTGTGTGAATACATGTACATCACTTGTAGAGGTTTACTTCTGACTTCCTGGCTCTAATCTTATTTTGCCAATAATCTTGTGTTTATTTGTTGTGAATCTAACAAACCCCCAGGGGTATCATTTATGAGTATTGTAGAAAAGTCTTTTTGAATAGCCAGTTAAATTACTAAGCCCTTGACTGGGAGATAAATAATTGTTTGCAAACTGAGCAAAAGCTTTTTCAGCTAGGTCCTTCTATGCAGCTCTGTGATTCTGAGTGTCAGATTTCTTACTCCCATAGGAGGCAGCCTTCTGTGCTGTGATTCCTGTCCTGCTGCTTTTCATCGTGAATGCCTGAACATTGATATCCCTGAAGGAAACTGGTATTGCAATGACTGCAAAGCAGGCAAAAAGCCACATTACAGGGAAATTGTCTGGGTAAAAGTTGGTCGATACAGGTGAGTGAGCATGAAGGAGACTAGCACTCATTTCTTTTATCATCCTCTCTCTAGGGATCTCTTAGATACCGTGCTTAACTTTATTTTAAACATGGTCTTCTTGATTAGGCAAGATCTCTACCTCCCCATTAATTTTCCATGATAAGAGAAAACTCACTTTTTTTGTGGTTGTACGTAATGTGATTTCTCTAGAAAATTCTTTCAGTGAAAACAAATCCTTAATCTCACAAACAAGACACACTGCTAACATTTTGGTATATTTACTTAATAGACACACCAGTACCTGCACCCTCAAAAAAATAGACCTTATAGTTTACCTTTTTTAATATCCAGTTTTCTGTCTTGCTTTTTCTTTTTATAATCATTTTTATTTAATGTCATGTACAGAAGACTATTATAACATGTATGATTTTCAAGACTAACAACAGAAACGACTGTGTATATTTCTCCCAATTAAAGAAATAGAGCTTTACTGGTACTTTGGGGTCTCCCTCCCTCTCCCTTCCATAGCTGCATCCATTCTCCACTTCCAGAGTTACTGTGTCCTCTTCATTTTATTCCTCTGCCTTGCTGTATATGTTTTCCACATATATAAATTTTGTTTTGCTTGTTTTAAACTTATTTAAAGGAGTTTTAAATTTCCCATTTTGCTTCTCAGATTTACTTTTCTTTAGCCCAGTGCTCTAGTTTTTTGTTTTTGTTTTTGTTTTTTTTCCTCCCACTGCAGTTTTATGTCATGCATCTGTTAATTCTCCTGTTTGAATTGTGCACATGTGGTCAGTGTTTCATATTGTGCATGCACAGGAGCTTCTCTAGGGCATTCTCAAGATAGAATAGTTAAAAAAAAAATTTCAGCTGTCTTACTAAACTTTATTAATTTAGGTCCTTTTTGGGGGTTGGGAGTCACTTCTGCATTTCACTTGATTGTTCACTGGTTAGAGTCTACGAACCCTCATATCTAAGACTTTAATGTGGATAGACACACATTGCTATTCTTTATTCATGTCCTAAAAGCTAGGTTGTTTACCTACTGCCTGGCAGACTTCTTGAGGTTTCCTTCTTTTCCCTTCCCAGGTGGTGGCCAGCTGAAATCTGCCATCCCCGAGCTGTACCTTCCAATATCGATAAGATGAGACATGATGTGGGCGAGTTCCCCGTGCTTTTCTTTGGGTCTAATGACTATCTGTGGACTCACCAGGCTCGAGTCTTTCCCTATATGGAGGGGGATGTGAGCAGCAAGGATAAGATGGGCAAAGGAGTGGATGGAACGTATAAAAAAGGTAACTTCATTCCTTTGTTTCTCAGGCCAACACAGACCCCTGTTGCCCAAGTATTTATTCTGTTGTGTGTTCAGATTCCCATGCGCTCCATTGATAGCTGCATTCTGCCCACTGGGGCGGTGTGCTGTTGCAACTAAGATTCATGGGAAAGTTGACCCATGTAACTCATTATTTCTGAACCTAACCTTTACTAAACTATAATTTCCTTGAGGGGAGGTTTTTGTCTTACCAGTTCTGTGTTCTCAATATCTCATCATTGAAACTATTTTTATAGAATAAACCCTGGTATACCAGAATCCTCAGCAGGGCTACATTTATCTTTTCTTTTTCTTTTTTTTTTTTTTTTTTTTAACTTGTTGGGAAGAGAGGAAATTTATCAGTAAATTACAGAGCAATGTAAGACAGTGAACATCGAAGCATAAATGTTCTGAATCAAGAGAATTTTTGTAAGCTGACCTTCATTGATGGATTAGGGACAGTTGGGGCCAGGAGATTTTGATTCAACCATGAACTTTAGTTTTCTTTTTTATAAATATGAGTAAAGGTTATTCTGAGAATTCAGTGAGATAATTAAATCTACATGTAGGGCACATAGGTGGTATCCCATCCATAAAATTGATGGAATGCCAACCAAATATTCCTTTAGCTGTCCTTTGAAAGGTAATATGAGTATCTCTTCCTTTTTGACCCTGTTTGGACATTGTACTGAAAGATTTTGTCTACATGATGAGGTAAAGAAGCATTGCAAGTAACTTAAACTTCCTGATGATATGAAGTATGCAAATACTCTAAACTGGTGAAATTTCTTAAATGATGAATGAGAATGATGTCCATAGAAAACAAGTTTGCCTCTATTTCAGTGAGTCCTCACTTGTCTCTTGGCCATGTAGTTTCTGTATAGATAAGGGCTGTCAGTACTATTACTTTGGGAACTTGGGTCTTGAGTCTCAGATGATTGAGGACCAAGTGACCAACATCTTTACCTGCACAGAACTGATCACCAGCAAGGAGAAGGTGGAGTGTTGAGAATACCACCCATCTGAGTCTGCTGAAGCTCTGAGATTCTGCTCTTTCTATGCCTTGACCCTGGGCTGGTTGATTGCCTCTACCTTCTAAGAAAACACATATTTATGGGGAAGTTGGACATATATCAGCAGTCAAAGTGCCAATCAGGAGGTATCATGGCAGGAGTGTGGCTGGTATACTGTGGGAGTAGACCAAAATGATGTGTATAACTAGGTAGTGGGGGGGTCATGGTTTCAAAGTCATGAATTACTTTACTAAGTGAGTGAGGCTTTGAAGAATCAACCATAATAGTAATGGTTACCATTTATTCTATCCCTGGCCCCGTGCAAAATTTGTTTAAGTTCTTGTGGCAACTCTTCATGTTAGATCCCATTATCCTTGTCTTAGAGGATGTAAAAGTTGATTTGCCCAAGCTCCCAGTTCCAGTAAGTATTAGAGTAAGGTTTCAAACTCACTTAGTAAGTTTGCAGAATCTAAACTCTTAACCCCTGCGTTACCTATGAAGATGTTAACTTAAAATGAGAAACAAGAAGAGGGCAGAGAGGTTCCAGGCAGAGAGGATGAGACTGTCACAGGAAGAAGTGCGTAGGGTGGAGAGAATGGTGGGTACTGGATTGACATTAAGTAAATAGACTGTGCAGGACACTGAATAATAGGATGAAGGAAGGAGGGATTCTAGAACAATTTACAGAACTCTAGGCAACACAAACCATTAAATGGTGACAGGTAAATGGAGAGAGAGGAATGGTCAGAGGGGAAATTTTCATAAAGAGAACTGACAGCATGGGGAAAACTACAGAGGAAAAAAGGAAAGAAATGAAGTACTTTCCAGAGTTTTTTTAAAAAGTAAAGTTACAGTCAGGAATGAAGGTGAGTAGGCAGAGAAAGGAGGAAGAAGGAAGAAGCACTTTAGTTAGTTGTTCATCTTGGTGCTCCCTTGCCCGACCCCAGTAGTCACCCACATCACTTCTGCAGTGTTCTGTTGGCCATGCAAACCATCTCTGATTCAATATGAGAGGACATTATGCAGGCATAAATACTGGAGGGAAGATTGTTGTATGTTGGCCACCAACTTGGATATATGCGGAGTAGGCTCTTGGCCAAAGGTGGTGGACCTAACCAGTATTCCACCAAGGCATGTTCTCTTTTCAGTGTTTTTAATCTGCATCACAAATAATTAAAATTTTGTTTTTAGTAGGGAAGAATGAGAACCTTAAAATTTTGTTGGAGGATGGAATTGGACTATTCAATAGAATATGTGCCTATATTGATTAATAACAATGCACACCTTAAGTCTTTATAATGTCATGCAGTGTTCCCTTGATAAAATTTAAGAAGTATTTGTTGAACTTTCTAGATACCCCAGTCTTCTAAGCACATGCAAGTGCAGGACTTGAATGCAGATTAGATATGAAGGTCTGTTTGTCACTGGAGCTAATATTTGGTATTTACTAGATCAGTTGTAGGAGAAATGTCATGTATGTGCTCTAGAGAAAACAAGAAGTAGAAGCATCAACTTTGAATTTATTTCAGAGGACCTCAGGCGTGTTACCTGGGGTACCTAGGAAGCAGAATGCTTCTGGAAGCAGGTCGTTCAGGACTGAGGAAAGAATTAGACTTAAAGGCAGTAACTTTGCTAAGCAGGTAGTCTGCTTATCATTAGATGGCATATGTGGACTTTTGCAAATTGTCTAGTGTTTTGTTTTTGTTTTAAATTTTCCTCTGAAGTTGGTAGTCTGCTTGTGCCATTTAGTGACAGGTTATATATGTATCTAAATGGTGAATATTCCAAAAACTATAACCTACTTGAAAATAGAAGTTCTATATACTTTTAGTTTTTCACAGCGTTCATTGCTTTTTATGTAAAACACAAATTTCTTCCTCAACTTAAATGAGACAAAAGCAATATAACTTCACCCAGAGATTTTTAAATGACTTGTACTGTGTTTTCTTAGCTCTTCAGGAAGCTGCAGCAAGGTTTGAGGAGTTAAAGGCCCAAAAAGAGCTAAGACAACTGCAAGAAGACCGAAAGAACGACAAGAAGCCACCACCTTATAAACATATTAAGGTGAGAAAAGCCCTCGGGAGCCTCCCTCTCCAGGAGAGACCTGCACATCTTACTGTCTTCCCACTCTGTTCTTGATGAAAACTGAAGCACAAGTACTTTTAGAGAGAAGTTTGAACTGGAAAGGAGATGAGGAGACATGCCAGAGCACCACTCCTAGCATATTGTATGCATTTTATAAACTCAATTGTGCCGAGATGACTCTTTTCTCTTGTCTCATGCAAATAAATTCTCTTCGTAGTCAACATCTTGCTATTTGAAAGGGACCGTGATAAAAAATCATGATAAATGGCACTAACATTTGTGAATGATACACATGTGTAAGTCTTTTTGGTAAGGACTGATACTGCAGGTAATTTTAGGTACCAGTATTAACTAGGTTTCCAAAAGTTGAAAGAATTAATGTTAGGTCTACCTGGTATGATCCAATGGAGGAAGCTTTGTATCATTTTATGCTTTTATATACTTTTTAATGAATAATTCATAGAAGTAAAAATAAAGGAAGAGTGAACAAATTTTATCAGACAGTCTATCAGCTATTTCACTAAAACCTTTTTAAAACTTTATCAAGTTTGTGTTGATGCTTAAACATTGGGAAACATGAAAGAATTCTCTTTGCCCCATTAAGAAAAGATTACCCAGGGTTTTTTGGTTTTTCGTTTAAACAAGAAGGAAGGAACAGGAGAGTTAGAAGCACTTTTTTTATTTCGTGGCCATGATACACGCACACCCCACCCCCGCCTTGAATCTGGGTCCTTGAAGGCTTAATGCCTGAGCCACCAGGGCATTAAGTAACCTGCCCAGGTTCTTGTTGCAAAATGTGAGATGATATCATTCCTGGATGGGAAGACTATGCGTTTCATCATTTGGATATTTGTTGATTTTTTTTTTTTAATTTCTTAAGTCTTATCTAAATTTCACTTAGATATCAAATTTGCCATTATCTCTGTAGAGTCTAGCATCACTAAGCGCTTCTCAAACATTCCATGGAGTATAAGTAAACTGAAAAACTATTTGTTCTTTTGACTGGGTGTCCTGGAATTTTATTTGCTAAATCTGGCAATCCTACTAGTAGACTACAGAGATGTTATCTTTAGTCTTTTATACTTTCTGGAATGATGTTACACTTTGGACAGTATAGTTCAAAAACCACAGTGTGATTATTTCACTTGCATCATGCTCTGTGATACCATCATTCTTCCGTTTTCTTATTATTTAGTGCCTTTCAATTCAGTGAGAATGATCGCTAAATAACAATGACTAATGATGAAAGAGTCAAATATTATAAGAAACGGGAAAAGTATTAACTCTAAAATTCCATATCTTAGATTTGAGTCTAATGGATCTATGTGCTAGAAATAGAATGAGTTGAAGTCATGTTTTTTTTAATAAGTAAACTTTCTTTTTGATCATTAGAAGACTTCAAAGAAGTAGCTAGGAGTCATAAAATAACAATCCTTAAAGACAGTTTAAACAACTGAGAAAACAAACTCCAATCCTAAAATTTTGTCTAAATGGACCTTAGTGGTATTCTGAAAACTATGGCATTATTGTGCATGGAGACATAACACTGAAGTGTAGTTAGAACTAAAAAAAAGGGAACGTGATCCTGTTCCCACAGTCAGAGATATCAAACAATAGAAGATGATAGGCATTTCAGTCTCACGTCTGCCATATTGAGCCTACCTGTTGACAGAGCAGCTTCTTGTGAGTGACCTTAATCTCAGAATTTAGAGACCAGCTCTTTTCACAATCTGTTTTTATTTTATTAGTTTCATTTTTAAAACATGTTTTTAGGAAAAGTATTTTACAAAAGGAATTGACAAACTAGTCAATGGCCCAAGTCTGGCCTGTAGTTGGGAACAAAAATACTTCATGACACATGAAAATCAGATTTCATTTTCTATAAGTAAAGTTTCAATGGACACAGCTGTGCTTGTTCATTTACCTCTTTTCTGCAGTTTCTTTTGTGTTTGATTGGCAGAGCTGATCTGTAAGCACTGGGCATCTCTGACCTGCAAAACCTCAAATATTTGCTGCCAGGCCTTCTACAGAAAGTTTGTCAAATCCTGATGTATCTTCTTTTAACCTATTGGATTTTGTTTCTGTTTTTAGCTTTGTTGTTTTAGGCAAGAAACCCCAATGTAATGAGAGTGTTCCTTCATTAGTAACAAGAAGTTTATTTTTTATCAGTATTTTAAAGAATCTGGGAAGAGGTTTGGTAGTGAGACTTAGTCTTTTTAACTTACACAGAAATGGGTTTAAGACCGTATATTTCCACAGATTGTAGATTCTATAATATTGTTAAATGATAGGAGACAAAGTGTTAGAAATTAAACCACTGGAGGATTTAGGGAATAGAAATAGCTTTAAATATAATCATAGTGATGATAGATTGACTAGAAATAATAATTTAGAATATTAATATAAAAAAGAATTACAATGGACATAAAAAGGAGCTAATTATACATTTACCATATTTAAGAGGCTACTAATCTCTGAACTAGATTATTTATAGATTTATTTCTTATTCTCACAACAGTCTTGTAAAGAAAGTCTTGAAAGTAGAATAATTTATCAAAATCATCAATTCTTCAAGTGTCACATTTCACATGTGGAGTGTTTTTGAAGACTCGTAGTGTGAAGCCATATCAAGTGGAGGTGACTCATTCTTACAGTGCACAGATCCATTTTTATAATGTAACATTTTTTATTCTCCTGGATAGCGGTGAAGAACACTTGGTGATGTGCTAGAGGGTGGAGTGCATTGACATGCATCTAAGGATAGGGGACCTGCACATAGAATGCTATTTTAATGTGTACAATAATAATTACTACAATAAAAAAATTTTTTAAATACATTGTGAGAGTCACATTTTATGTATCAAGTGATGCTTTATTTTTTATGTCAAGCTGCTTAAATCTTTTATTTCCTCCAATTTTTTTATTGTGATAAAATACAGAACAAAATTTTACTTTTTGCTCATTGAAGTGCAGAGTTCAGTGGTGTTAAATACATTCATAAAGTTTGCAGCTGTGCCACCATCCACCCCTTAGAGCTCTGTCTGGTCGCACTGCAGTTCTCACCCGCTCAACGGTAGCTCCCCATCCCCGTCCTCCACTCCTGGCAGCCGCTCTTCTGCTCTCTTTCTCTATGATTTTGGCCCTTCTCAATACCCTGTATAAATGAAATCATGTCATAGTTACCTGTTGTGGCTGTTTTATTTAATTTAACAATGTCCTCTAAGTTCATCCACATTGTAGTACGAGTCAGAATTTTCCTCCTTCTTAGGTTGAATAATATTCCATGGTTAGTACCACATTTTGTTTATTCCTTCATCTGTCATTGAATACTTGAGTTGCTTCCACATTTTATTCATTTTCAGTAATGCTGCTAGATCTTGAGTAAAATGTGTCATGCAACTTTAAGGCACAGAAATCTGCCTTTTTTATAGATTTTTGAGTTGTCTCGTGTCAACTTGCCTGAAGTACTGTATATAGTATGTGTTTCTTCTCCAGGTGAACCGTCCTATTGGCAGGGTCCAGATCTTCACTGCAGACTTGTCTGAAATTCCCCGTTGCAACTGCAAGGCTGCTGATGAGAACCCCTGTGGGATAGACTCAGAGTGCATCAACCGCATGCTGCTGTACGAGTGCCACCCCACAGTGTGCCCTGCTGGAGGGCGCTGCCAGAACCAGTGCTTCTCCAAGCGCCAGTATCCAGAGGTGGAGATTTTCCGCACATTGCAGAGGGGCTGGGGCCTTCGGACAAAAACAGATATCAAAAAGGTGAAGAAAGCAGTTCTTAATTTCCAGATTTTTCTTTAAAAAAAAACAACAACAAAACAGGAGGAAACACTTTTTAAAATTTATTTTTGGTTACGTCTTGTGCTTTATATAGTCCATTCCCTAGCCACCAACTTAGTGCCTGGGGCACCAAGGTTTGCCATCTTTGCAGTTACTTAATTAGTGAACCTTGATGAATATGAGAAAGTTGGTTTTAGAGAAAAATACCATAGGAATTAACCTTATTAATTGTGTCTTGCCATATCCTTCCAGAGTTTAGAGGCTTGGGAATAGGTTTCCTTTATGTCTTAAAATTCTCAGTATTATGTTCACTATACATGAGGGTGCAGACAGGGAAATTCTTAGAGATACAATGACCTTATTAGCTCTCTTATGAAAATCCCAGAACCTGTAGTTTAGAGAGAGAGAGAAATAGTGAGTATAGAGGTGTTATTCATCTACTAATAAAATCTGTTTTACTGAGTAGGAAAAGATAAGATTAGGATTTATGGAATATGAAAGAGAAGAGGATCAGGCCTTCTCTTGAGAAAATGCAGTTTCAGCTTGAAACTTGGGAGAACCTGCAAGTTTCTAATAAATAGATAATATTGTATAATCTTTGTGTGGAATTAATCTTTGATATTTGAATGAAATAAACCTTACCCTGGTTATACTTTGTGAATAATTTTATTGAATTTTATTTCTAGGAATTAAGTAAATATGGGTTGGTCTCTTTAATAAAGGGTCATTTGCTAAGTAGCTCTTATCTGCTGTGTGTCAGGCATGGTACTGACAGAGATAGGGTCCATGCTTTCATGAAATTTATATGTTTATATTCTAGAGGAGAAGAGACATTGAATGAGTACTCGCCTAATATGAAAGCACAAAATGGGGGGGTGTCAAGGGGGATATGTGGTACAGCCTGAAACTAGCTTGTCTCAGAATGTTTTGAAATTTAAAAGAGAAATAGCTGTTGATTTAGGTCAGTTAAGTTTTAGAGCATTCTGGGTAGAGGTGATGGCGTGAATAAAAGTAAGAGTGTAGTGTAGTGAGTCAAGAGGACAGCGATGCAAAATGTGGAAAGGCGACGGGCAGGGTAAGCACCAGTGAAGAGCATAGTTCATGGATGCTGACTTTCAGGCTCTTAGGCAGGCGATGGAATCGACTGTATCACCATTGGTTTACATACTCATCTTCCATTTGGTTGATCTTTAGTGTCCACTGCTCCCAGTCTTTCTGCTGGTAGGAGTGAGGAGATGGTTCTCATTGTTAATACTTGAAGTAACATTTTATGTTATATATTTTTTTAAACCTAGGTTAAAATGCATGTGACCAACTTTGGAGAACTTGTTCATTTCTTTTTCTTTTCTTTTCTTTTTTTTTTAGTAAGATCTGCCTGTGGAAACAGTTGTGCTTTTTGCCATTATGTTAAGCACAATTTTTTTTTTTTTATTCTAGGGTGAATTTGTGAATGAGTACGTGGGTGAGCTCATAGATGAAGAAGAGTGCAGAGCTCGGATCCGCTATGCCCAAGAACACGATATCACTAATTTCTACATGCTCACCCTGGACAAAGTAAGTAATGGGTAGTTTGCTCTTTCTGTTTTAAGATTGTCATACTAGAGTTGTCCCAGTGATAATGTATTTGTAGGTACTGCCCAAGGGAGTGTCTTCACCCCATGTACAGAGTTGCTTGATCAGTGTTCTAGGGCAGGTAGATGGCGCATTTCTGGCTACACATCTGTGACCACGGGCAGTAACACTGCTCTCAGAATTCCTTTTGAACTGTCCAGTGTAAATTGGGCATTATGTCTTCTAGTACTTTTTCTGTGGGATTAAAACTTAAAACCAGAAAAGTAAATAATCATTCTTTCACCCTTTTATTTTACAGATTGAAAAGTTGATTGATTTATTTAGTAGGCACATTGAGATAGTCATATAAATTTGCCTATAGAATTCAGATTACAAACCCAAGTTAGCGTGCCATTTACAGGAAGTTTCTGATGAGTTTCATTTCATTGATACCTATGATTACATTTGGAAATTTTCTCTAATTCTTATGTCTTATTATGGTCATCTTCTGTGTATCTGAGATTCTGTCACAACTCATCCCAATATGGAAGTTTGTGATCATTTATCAGATTGTACCCTTAGGATTTGTGAGATCCTTGCCTCCAGATACTCTGCTTTTTTAAGAAGGGCTGTTGCATCAGCATTAAAATCTCCTTGGGTGGTTTCTGATGTGCAATCCAGGTCACTGGTGCCTAGTTAAGATAGGATGAGCTCCTACTTCTAGGGCAGCAGTTCTCAATCTTCAGCATAGACCAGAATCACTCAGTGGACTTTCAGCACAGCTCATTGGGCCCTATGCCAGAGTTTCTGCTTTAATACGTCGGGAGGATTGCCCATGGAATTTGCATTTTAAGAAGTTTCCAGATGGTAATGCTAGTGCCTATACTGGACTACACTTGTAGAGCCGCTCATGGGATGTCTAAACTCGACAGATAGGAACTCCAGCTTGATGGGAAGAAGTTCTTTATTTTAACCAGTAATAGTGGAAGTCTCAGTCTGCTGAGCACAATCTCTTGGTATTCTAGGACCGGATCATTGATGCCGGTCCCAAAGGAAACTACGCTCGGTTCATGAATCACTGCTGCCAGCCCAACTGTGAAACACAGAAGTGGTCTGTGAATGGAGACACCCGTGTTGGCCTCTTTGCCCTCAGTGACATTAAAGCAGGTACGAGCATTCTGGAGCCAAGAACAGAATTTAAAATTTTATTATTTGAAAATCAGTAGGGTCTATAATCCAGAATAAGGCTTGCAGACTTTTCAGGATCTAGAAAAGATTTTAAGGTGCTACTTGAAATGGAATATTTTGTTGATGCTGGTTGTCTGGATGTCCATAACATGGAATTCACCTTTTTAAAGTGTGTGCTTCTGTGCGGCAGCACTGAGAGCATGCACGTGTTGCTCAGCAATCATCACTGTTTATCTTCAGAAGTCTTTCCATCACCGGCTAGATTTCCGTTTCCCTTAAATCGTCTCCCCCTTCCCCTTCCTCCTGCTCTTGGCAGGCACCATTCTGTTTTTCATTTTTATGATTTTCACTACTCTAGAAACCTCATACAAGTGGAATTAGATCATATTTGTCTTTCTGTGACTGATTCATTGCACTTAGCATAATATCTTCAAGATTTAGGCATGGATGGCTTTAAGGGGCTAAAATTTCCAGACATTTGACTCTTACATGAACACCTTGGAAATCCAGATCTCCTTTCTTACTGTCCTCTCACAGTTTTCCTTCACTCACTTTATAGAATCTTTTCACCTCTTGTTCATCTGAATTTTTCAGTGTGTGAGCCCAAGTCTCTTTCATTTGTTGATTTATTTTTTACAGCAAGGTGCAGGCACAAATGAAGGTGAGCTGAGACAGGAAGGGAGAGAGGAGGAAGGAGCACCCTGTGTTTTATTTTATTTTTTATTGTTCATCTTGGTCCTCATCCCGACCCCCCAGTCTTAAACCCCAGTCCTTGGGATATGTGGCCTTTGCCCTTAGCTGAAGGCAGCTAACCAAAAGCTGCTCCAACAGGGCATGCTGCCCAAGGATATTTAAAAGCTAAACCTAAGACCCTCACCTCTGGGTGCCAGAGAAGTGGACATTGGAGAAATGCACAGCTCTCTTGTGGCCTGCCTGTGTGCCCGTGGCCCTACAAATTAAGAATGCAATATTGAGGTGGTGTAGTCAGGAAACTGTTGAGGTGTATATTTGAATTGTAAATAAATGCGATGTGACTGAGAGGTTGAAAAGTCAGGCTATATGATGGATATTTTCCATAAATGAAAGGAGCTTAGTCTGTAGCATGAAACTGTTCTAAGCTTTTACAAAAACTTTATATTCTGCCTCTAAATTACATGATTGAAACATATATTCAGGCACACCCTTTGGGAATAGCTGTTGGGTCCACAGCCTCCAAATGAACACAGTACATGTACATCCCAAGGATTTAGTGTTCCAGGTCTGAGTGGGCCAACCAAGTTGAGCAACAAAATAACAATAAAATAAAATGCTTCCTCCTCTCATTTCCTATGTGCTTGCCTTCTCACATTCACTCCTGCCTGCACAGACCTTTTTGAGATTTTTCAATATACAAGAAAGTATATAATCTTTCAAAATGAGTTCTGTTGGGACATGATTAAAACATTTAAAGATTATGCACTTAAAACATTCAAACCAAGATGGGACTCGTATAGTTTGTAACTGACAATAGTATAATCTTGATGCTGAAGCAGACTTCTCATATCAGCATTGTAGGGGCTCTTCTCTCAGTGTTGTCACCTCAGGACGCATTAACCAGAAAGTCACAGAACTGTTTTTTCAGCTGCTTTTCTTGTTAACTGTAGATTTCTCATCCTGTACAATATTAAATATACTTTTAAGAGTATTTTTAGGCTTTCTGGAATTTAAAAGTTCTGACAGTTTTCATATTTTAAAAATTGAGCCACTAGTTCCTTACTCCTATTTTGAATTGCTTCACATTAAGTGGTGAAGATACCAGCACTGGAGCTTCACTGTGTAGGACTAAATATACAGATTTTTTAAATTAATTAATTTTTATTTTTTAAAGGAAAGATGCAGGCAAGAATGAAGACACATAGGCAGACATACAGGTAGAGAGAGGCGAAAAAAAACTTTATTTTTATTTAGTTGTTCATCTTGGTGTTCCCCCCCAGCCTCGGGTCTTAAGCCCGGGTTCTTGGGATGCATGTGTACTGTGTCAGTGGACTTAACCACCAAGCTGCCCTGGTGCACCCGGTACTAATTGTTTTCAAATGCTGACCTGTATCAAGTTTTTGGAATGAATGACTTCATGGTTAATAGGACAGATTTCTGTTTACTAATAGGAATTAGCAAGTGAATGCTATAATAGCCACCATTTATTGGATGCCAGGCATAGCTTAGTCCTTGTAAAAATGCTACTAAGTATGCTATTATACCTGTGTTACTTGGATTCTGCATGACTAGGGTGGGGAAATGAAACCATGCTAAGTGCACAGAGTGCCTGTAGGAGCTGCAGTTTTGACAGACAGCATCAGAACTTTGCAGTTTATTCTCTCTCCTCAGCCAACTCCCTTGCCTCTTCATGTACCTGTTAATTTCTGTCTCCCATACATATTTATATTCATGCTCATTGTTCCTCTCTTCTCCATTTCCCTTTGCCATCCCCAATAAATGCAGAACTTTAAGAACATTGTATGTTGGACTCTCTTCTAGAATGGTAGGATTCTTTCCGTTAGGAGCACTGATTTTTACCCCTTGTGCAGTTGTTTGCATAATTGATCTTGAGTGTGCAGGAAGTTAGGGCATATATTTTGCTATCTTACATATCTGTTTGGTGGTTGAGTTGAATGTATAAACATGTTATGTTATATTAAAATTCTGTTACATATTTATAAATTTTTAATAAAAATAGTATAAATAGTTACCCATCATTCAATCCAGTTAGCTTACATTGTGAGAGGAGGAGACACTTAATCCTGCTGTTTATCTTGATCAGTCTCAGTTCCTGCAAGTTCCTCCCAGTATGAGTGTTTCTTCAGATCATGAGTGATTATGGTATTCACACCATTCCAGCTGCTAAATAAAAGCCAACAGCTTTATATTTGTTCACTGAATGAACAATGATTTGCTTCAGTATTAGATGAAAAGCTAATTAGTCTCATTGATAGATGATATGTCAGTTTGCAATGGGAAATCTTGCTGAGATTTGACAGTTTTGTCTTTATATGCATATGTAAAAATTTTTACATTTGTTAGGTTTTCCCTAACTTATTTTGTGTTTTAAATCTGTATCTCTTTAAAAGTTTGCAAGTTATTGATACGTTATGTCACAGTGTTTATCTTAGCTTGTGAGATTTTTTTTTCTCCATTTAACAAATGAACTCAGCTCAATTGAACCTATCTAGATTGTTTTGTAATGTAAATTGTTTGTAATGTAAAATATAATGTAATTGTTTTGGGGTGTAGAGCCAGGGATTAGGTGTATGGTCTAGAGTTCTCTACTGTTACTCTCTATTGAGAGTCTCTCCCTCAGGTGACACCAGGTAAGAGGTCCCACCAACAGATATACGTACACTTGGGCTCCTAATGCCGGCACATCAGTGTGCAAGTTTGTTGCTAGTTTTTTCTTTTTTTTAATCTGAATGTCAGAAAATAAAATAAAAAATTTGGAATGACTAGCAGCTCTACAGTAAAAATTATTTCAAATATTGTTAAGCTATTTTAAGTTTCTTCTGTATTAGCAAGTAATATTTGTGGGATAATAATTATTAAATCCTCTTTTAAAATTAATTGTTTTCTTGGGGGTAAGAAATAATGTAATTAAAACTGTAGTAGTAATATTTTTATGGTCTATTATACAGGCACTGAACTTACCTTCAACTACAATCTAGAATGTCTTGGGAATGGAAAGACGGTTTGCAAATGTGGAGCCCCGAACTGCAGTGGCTTTTTGGGTGTAAGACCAAAGGTACCTTCCAAACGTTTGCATCGGGAATAATGGTGTGGTCCTCCCTCCTTAACCAGTGACAAGGGAGTCTCTGTTTTAAGGTGTCTCTTTGAAATAATGACATTGAAGAGGTGTTAGTAGGGCCATTGGCGATTTGCTAATTTAAGTATTTTGATGCTTAATTTGGCTACACAAGAGAGGACCTTTTGGGTATTGAAGTGTTTGGAACAGTATGACTTGTAATTGGTGATACCTTTCTAGCTAAAAAAAGCTGTAAAGTAGGTTACATTCCATGTATTTATTGGTCTCAGCTGATCTCACATTTATTCATAAGATTCTTAGACTATTAGTCTTTCCTTCCCATCTCCTGCCCATTTCCTTTCTCTTCTCCCCACCCTCCTTTTACTCTCTACCCCTTCTTTTTAAAAGATATCAAAGAATCTGCTACTGAATTTAAGTTTCTAAATGTAGTATAACACTATAGATAAACATAGGATCCTCAATATTACCAGTGTAACAAAGTATAAACATTGTTATGTCTTCCTGGTTTTGATGTGCACTTTAATTGAATTATAATTCTGTAATTGTTAAGAAATGTTTACAAGTCTGTATCTTGCTTTTCTTAAATACGATAAAAAAAATTTCCTTGCTGTTACATAATCTTCTTAACCATCATTTATAATGACTGTTAAATTTTTTATATAATGGATGAACCATGTAGAACATCTGGATGTGTCCAGAATTCTTTATCATAAGTAACAGCACACTGAAAATTGAAGTTTAATTTCAATGCAAAGTAGACTACACAGTAACTCCAATTATTTCCCAATAATTTTATTTCTGTTTTTCACATTAAGAACTGAAAAATTTAAATTTGCATAGAAACCAGTAGCTAAAGAGCATAATCGTACGAAGATGAAGATGACCCACTAATTATTTTTTTATCTTATAAATAAGGGAAATTATCCTTATTACATTGAGTTTTGTTTTATTTTTTGTTTAGTTGGTTGATTAAATGGTCTTATTCCTTAAGCTGTCCAGTTGATTTTCCCTATAAATTAAAATACAGTTTAAGCCAACTTTAATGGTATTTCCTGCACTGGGGATGTCAGTTTCTGCATCTTGAAGGTCTTATATAGTAGCATTTCACATATGAATCAGTGAAAGAGAGAGTCAAGAACAGAAGTTCTGAATCGGGAGATCACTGTGGGCTCGTGGCAATAAACATGCTTGTCAGATTGGTCCTGGATGCTTCTAGGTCAAGACAAATAATCTGATGAAAACCACAGGGTTTGATACCAAGTGTGGGTGCAAAGAACACAGAGAAAACCTGCTGGCTGTACCAGCATCTGTTTTGGGGAGTGGTGAATGGGAACCTAACCTGACTTAGTTTTGTGTTGTGGGGTTTTGTTATTTTTTTTTGAATCCCCGACCCCAGGTCCCAAACCTGGGGCGTTGGGCTTTCCAAGGTCTGCATCTCAGCTGCCTCAGCCACCTGAGTCACAGGGGTACACCAGTGACTTAGCTTTGTCTTATCACAAGGCTCATACTAACTGCTCAGTGAAGGGTTGACAAATAAATTTCAAAATGTGTGTGCACATACACAAACACACACACCCGGAGAAGTCTTCCTTAGGTTTGAAACCGTACAAAAATAAAAATAAAACTTATGAAAGGGTGATCCTTAGCACTAGCTTTTGTGTCAACATAAAGAAGCATTTTCTCTCTTATTTCATTGATGAGGTGTAGGAGTAGTTGATATGAAAGTTACGATTATTGCTACCATTTAATGGGTACCTGTGATGTGCCAGGTGCCTTTCCTGCGTTTTCTCTTATCTTCACAACAGTCTAAGAGGACTGTCTCTTCCCAGAGGAGAGACTGAGGCTCAGAGAGGATAGTTAACCGGGTCAAGCTCGTACAACTAATGTGTCGACAGAATGCTGACTGCTCAATATCTGACCTCTAGAATCAACCTATTGCCACAGAAGAAAAGTCAAAGAAATTCAAGAAGAAACAACAGGGGAAGCGCAGGACCCAGGGTGAAGTCACAAAGGAGCGAGAGGATGAGTGTTTCAGCTGTGGGGATGCTGGCCAGCTCGTCTCCTGTAAGAAGCCAGGCTGCCCAAAAGTTTACCACGCAGACTGTCTCAATCTAACCAAGCGACCAGCAGGTGGGTTCCCAAATCCCTTTGGAGAATTATTCTCTGCCAGAATCCTCAGAGCCTTTTGATCTTCCCATGCATAGCATTGAGGGAGGGGGATGGTTCATGTCCTAAGTTTTTTAAAATAAATGAAAAGAGCTTAGAATTCTAGATTATAGAGAAGGAAATAGAAACTTTCTATGTGTCCAGCACTGTTTTCATTATATTATCCCACCAACCCATAATGATATGACGATTTCATTGTTCCTTGATGCAGATGAGGAAACAGTTTGGTGAGATGACTTGTCTTATTGGAGCACATAGATTGAGGTGGCTTGAAAATCAGGTTTTCTGATTTCAGGGCCACTAAATCTTTGGTCGAGACAGAATGGAGTTTTGGGGACATTCTGTTCAGAAAAATATAGATTGTTACCCTCTTAATTCCCCTCCAAAGGAGATGCAGGTCTATCAGTTAATCACATGAGAAAGCTGTTTATCCAGCAGTGATTAGAGCAGTCCTAACCTTTGGGTGGTGATTATTAAGGGTTAGAGAATTTTCAAGATTTCAATATGCCATCTATTTTAAATGATAAAGGTGAGAAACCCATAAAGAGCCAGTCTGGGGTGAGGACACTAAATCACTATTGGCCTGCTTCCAGGAATTTTAGGAAGAGAACCTAACGGTGGGAAGCCCGTGGTGGGAAGGAGAGGAATTTGTTGCTGAATTAGCTTTCCTTCTGATATATTGTTGCCAAAATAATGAAATAATGGAAACTGAAGGTAGCTCCTGAGGGCAAGGCCATAACAATGACCTGTCAGGGCCAGGAAGTGGAAATGGGGAAATGTCTTGGAATCAATTAGTCAGGGCTGGAGCTGGCACAGGCTGTGATAGCAGTGAACTTGCCAGTGAGCCAGAAGCCAGGTCCAGCGTCGTTTATTTGGAAGGAGCCTGAGACTCAGGTGTCATGAGATCTGGGCAAATGGATAGCCACTTGGGTTAGCCTTAGGTCTTTCCTACTGATAACTGTGTAGACCGTACAAGTAAAGTTCGTGCTAGCTTCATGACTTAAATTTGACGAAAGGCAACTCTGCTTTCATTTTCACCTTCATGTGTCACTTCCCTCTTCCTGCTAATATCCAAAGTTTATAAATAAATGAGATTTTTTTCCCCATTTGAGTTGACTGACAGAACAATTGCAATTTACAGAACTGCAGTGATATTGTGACATTCCATCTGAAGGGGTTTTTCTTCCTTGCTAGAGATACAGATTTATTCCTGTCTCTGTATATTTGATGCTCAGTTGCTTCTTGATCTTGGCTTTCATTTTCATGCATTGTACAGAAGAGAAGCTAAAAGTCTGGGGTGGGGATTGGTGCCAGGTGAATGGCATCATCTCTGCAGAAGGCAGCATTTTGAAGTCACGCCTTTGCCAGTCCCAGAGCCCTGGCCCATCTCATATGCATGTCTCATTTTCCTAAGCTCTTTTTTCCTATCTGTATTTCAGGGAAATGGGAATGTCCTTGGCATCAGTGTGACATCTGTGGGAAGGAAGCAGCCTCCTTCTGTGAGATGTGTCCCAGCTCATTTTGCAAACAGCATCGGGAAGGGATGCTCTTCATCTCCAAGCTGGACGGGCGTCTGTCTTGTACTGAGCATGACCCCTGTGGGCCCAACCCTCTGGAACCTGGAGAAATCCGTGAGTATGTGCCTCCTCCAGTACCGCTGCCTCCAGGCCAAAGCTCTCACCTGGCAGAGCAATCATCAGGAATGGCTGCTCAGGGGCCCAAGATGTCGGATAAGCCACCCGCTGATACCAACCAAACGCTGTCCAGGAAAGCTCTGGCGGGGAGTTGTCAGAGGCCACCACTGCCTGAAAGACCACTTGACAGAACTGACTCCAGATCCCAGCCTGTCAGTAGGGTCAGGGATCTTGCTGGGTCAGGGACCAAACCCCAATCCTTGGTATCCAGCCAGAAGCCATTGGACAGGCCACCTGGCGTGGCAGCAGGACCAAGACCCCAAGTATCTGACAGACCCTCTCCAGTGACTGGCCCAAGCTCCTCACCCGCAGTCAGGTCCCAACCACTGGAAAGACCTCTGGGGGTGGCTGATCCAAGGCTGGATAAATCCATAGGTGCTGCCAGCCCACGGCCCCAGCCGCTGGATAAAACCCCAGTCCCTACTGGCCTGAGACTTCCGCCACCCGACAGACTGCTAATCACCAGCGGTTCCAAACCCCAGACTTCAGACAGACCCCCAGAGAAATCCCATGCCTCCTTGTCCCAGAGACTCCCACCTCCTGATAAAGTACTATCAGCTGTGGTCCAGAGCCTGGTGGCTAAAGAAAAAGCACTGAGGCCCGTGGACCAGAATACTCAGTCAAAAAATAGAGCTGCTTTGGTAATGGATCTCATAGACCTAACTCCTCGCCAGAAGGAGCGGGCAGTGTCTCCTCATGAGGTCACACCACAGGCTGATGAGAAGATGCCAGTGTTGGAGTCGAGCTCATGGCCTGCCAGCAAAAGTCTGGGTCAGATGCCACGGGCTATTGAGAGAGGCAGTGTGTTAGATCCTGTGCTTCAGCCACCAGGGAAAGCAGCGGCCCCTTTGGAGCACCCCTGGCAAGCTGTTAAATCACTCACCCAGGCCAGACTTCTTTCTCAGCCCCCTGCCAAGGCTTTTTTATATGAGCCAGCGACTCAGGCCTCAGGAAGAGCACCTGCAGGGGCTGAGCAGACCACAGGGCCTCCCAGCCAAGCACCGAGCCTGGTGAAGCAGGTGAAGCAGGTGAAGCAGGTGAAGCAGGTGGCCGGAAGCCAGCAGCTACCTGGACTGGCTGCCAAGAGTGGGCAGCCCTATAGGCCTCTTGGGAAGGCCCCGGTCTCCCTCCCCACTGAAGAGAAGAAGTTGGCAACCTCGGAGCAGAGTCCCTGGGCCCTGGGAAAGGCCCCACCAGGGCCAGGCCTTTGGTCCATGGTGGCGGGACAGACATTGGCACAGTCTTGTTGGTCCCCTGGGAGCACACAGACATTGACACAGACTTGCTGGTCTCTTGGAAGAGGGCAAGACCCTAAACCAGAGCAAAATACACTTCCAGCTCTTAACCAGGCTCCTTCCAGTCACAAGTGTGCAGATTCAGAACAGAAATAATACAGTAACTATCAGATGGCCAGACCAGCTGTCCCCAGGGTTCTTGGGGGAAGGGACATCCTCCTTTCTCAGACCCCCAACACTTTTCCACTGTTATTCTTTACTTATGTCCCAACATTCAGAACTCTTGTGACATTAGTGGGGGTGTGGTTGTGTGAACCATGTATGGAAAATCCAAGTGGGCCCCAGAGGAGGAGACAGACAGACTTGGGTCTTTCCATTCCCACCCCCAATCTCTACATGGTCGATTTAAAATAAAGAGTCCACTCTGGAATCAAGCATGGGATTCAATTCCGCTGGTCAGGCTGGAGGTAGAGGGGCTCTCAAAGCTATTTCTCTAGCCCTACAGAGCCGTGCACAGGGTACCTGATGAACCCTCGGGAGGAACTGATATCCATTCAAATCAGTGGTGATTTCTTGAGCATTCATACATGTTAGCCTGGGTGCTAGTCCCTGACAGGAGATAACAGTGAGAAATAAGACCTGATCCCTGCAAGACGAACATTCCTGCCTTGGTTGCCTGGCTGTTCTTAACATCTTTGACTGAGAAATAACAGGAAGTTCTGAGGAGCCTGGGGCTCCAAACCCATTTTGTAATGTCCTTTGTGGCCCCAGAGGTGGTTGTGTTGAGTAAGCGTCTCCTGGTTGCGTGTGCCTGTGTGTGTCCATACACACACACTCCCGGGCAGGTCTCTAAGCCAGCTGGAGGGGACTGGTTGCTGGGCAGCTGCTGCTGTTTCTCTCTGGGCTGTGCAAAGTCTGAAGATCTGTCCTTGGCAGAGCCGCTGGTCACAGGGGCTGGGCTCTCAGAGCACACAGCTTTCCTGTGGTGTACGAAGGCAATTGGCAAGCTTACCTTTCTTTTCTACCAATACTCCTCCTTTCACATCAGCCCTCCCCATGTCTTTTCCCCAGACACTCAGGTGCTTTCAGATTTCAGTCTTGGGCAGTGGACATAGGGAATCTCTGACAATCTCTGGGCTAGATACACCACCAGCTCAGGGAGAGTGCCAGATCCTGATGGGGTATTATTTCTTTCCTATTCCTTTGCTTCCTTTCTACCTGAATGGAGAGACTCCTCTTGACTAGAGGAGTCTTCTGCCGTCTCCCTGAGAACTGCTGTGCTCTATATTGAGTACCTGCCTGCTGACTTAGCTCAAAGGCAAGCCCAAACCCTTCCCCTATGACTGGCAAAATGTGGTATTTAGAGCAACGTCCAGTCTAAGAGATGACTCATAACTGCTGATTATCTGTTACTGCTGCCCTGAGCTGGGGCCCAAGGGCTGGGAAATCTGTTGGTGCTACCCTGCCCTACCATTCACCCAGCTCACAGACTGCCAACAGGAAGTGCTGTTTGGCCAGTTCCTTCCCATCCACTCACTCACTCCTTTGTCCCCCAGACAAACATGTTTACCTCTCTGCTTTGCCAACTTAGCCAGCAGCTTTAGCCAACAGGTCATCTCCAGGCCCAAATGTCTCTGAGCCGTTCTGTCTCAGTTATGGCTTTTACACTCTCAACAGGATTCTGTATTTTATCTAATTTCATCCTCCTAAATTCCTATTACTCCATCGCTTCTAAGGAGGGAACAATAGTTGTTATAGAAGCATTTGCGCTTTATATAAAGATTGAAAGAAGAATTTGCTTTTATTTCCCAAAGTGGGGTTGAGACACTTGAACTCAGGCAGAGGCACGAGGCTGGGCAGCACTGCCCCTGAGTTTCTGGGCATGTCCCTGCATCTCAGACCTTGGACTCTCCTCTGTAAATTCCACCTGCCTAGTTCTCCCCTTCCATTTTCTCTCTCTTCCCACATTGTCAGAGAGGAAAGCTCTTTGTTCAAAAGGAAGAGAAAACAAAGCATCTTATTTTCTTTTAAAAGAATTTTAAACCATGAAAAAGATATTTTTAAAGAAGTCCACCCAGAACATTAAAGTTCATTATATTAAGTATTTATCATGTGTGAGAATAATAAGTATATAACTGCAGCTAGTAGGTCCCCTTTCCCTAATCTCTTAGGTTGTATGAGTAGGGTTTGCTTGGTGCCAGTCCTGTGCCCTTTTCTCTCCTGTCATCTGTAGTTGTGATCAGAAAAAGATAATCTGCACTGCACTGTCAGAATCTCCTTTCACTATGTTGTGTGTTAAATTACCGTAGCTCTTTGTTTCATGAAATAAACTGTGAATTTTTTGGGGGGGTGTGTGCAGGCTATGTAAAAAAAGAAAATATATAAGTGGAGAAGTTTGATCCTACATAGCTTCTCTGAAGTAGGCTTTGATAGGTAATCGACAGCCATTCTCGATATGTCTCACAGAACAGGAAAGAGTGACGGAGAGGTAGGCCATGACTGACCACTTTGTGGTTTTCTTTTGGTTCTTCCCATTCTTTACCACTCACTGGAAGCTTCACTCCGGACCTGCCTGGGAAAACAACTTCCGAGCTATGCTTGGTATGGGATGGAGGGGGTTCTTTATCTCGATGGATGGAACACCAGGCTTCCGTGAAAGCTATGGAAGCACTCTCAGGTGGACCGTGGGACCCACTGATAGCAGCAGCCAATACTGGACATAGTTGACACGAATGCTGTCACCACAATTGGAAGTAAAGTCACAGGGACTCTTGCATGATGGTGGGGAGAGCGTCACCTTGCCAGCTCTTGGGAACTCTCTTGGAACCTTTTCTCCATGGAGTAGGAGAGTGTGAGTTGGCATTTCTCTTAGAAACTCCAGGATGGTATGTTGGTATTCGGCCAGGTGCCCAGAAACACTGAACTCAGGAGTGTATTCTAAGCCAGCTCCCCTGGAAGGCTTTCTGAGGGGGAGGCCGTCACCATCTATAGGTGGCTAAAGAACCTCTCCTAACCCTGTTAAAATTTGGAAAAATTGTATGGAAACTTGGCAATTTGAATTCAAAGCCTCATGAATGGAGAGATTTTATTCTAATAGCAAAACTGTTATTGCTATAAAGCATCCAAAAAAATTTAATGTCTGCTTCCCCTTAACGTCACTGAGTTTCAGGTGATTTAAATCACTGTGTTGCTCCTCTTCTGAACAACTACCGAGTTGACGTCTTTAGATGGATGAAAATAACTATTGTATTCTTCACGTCCTCTACCCCACACTACAGTCAGGCATGAAGTGCACGGGTGAGCCTGTCCGGGGCTGGGCAGCGCCAGTGGAGCGGCCTCCCCAGCGGCCTTTTAAGAACAGAGCGGCAGGAAGAAAGTTTGGTCCTGGCAGCTTCCCCGGTGGAGAGGAGTCAGGAGAGCACTAAGTGTAGACGGATTTTTGCCCTCAACGCCTATAAAGCGGGTTTTCTCCTAAGTCTTTCTTTTCTTTTTAATTCGGATATTGTCATTCTCTTGGGGTTTGTCAGAGTGGCCCAGAACTTAACCTCTGAGATTGTGGCAGGAAAGGAGTTAACCACAAGCCCCTTTTCCCACCAAATAATGTTTAGGCTGTTCCATGTGTTAGACATTCCAGATCATGCAGAGCTAGGTAGCTGCGGCATGACTGCACCGACTGGCCAGTTAGCTGTCAGCTGAGCTTCCTAGGGCCCATGCAGCAGGGTCAGAGGTTGCTATAAAATAAACTGAAATAAGTGTAGATCATTGCTTTGTACACACACACACACAAAACGTAATGATGGTGCTAATTTCCTGGTATAAATAAGCACTGCCAAGGATTTGAGGGCCTGGTGCCTTGAGAAACCCAGGTTCCTGTTCGGGAAGAAGAGGTTTTATGGAGAATGGTTTTCTTAAGGCGCTTAGAGGTGGGGAGAAGACAGCTCTTTGGTGAAGCCTGTACCAACCCTGGAGTGTTCCAGAGGTGGAAGAGATGCCACATCCTGATGAGCGTGGCCATTGACTTTCTCAGGACTGGTCACTTTGTCCGTAGCCTCAGTCCACTGCCTGAAACAGGTTGGTAGACAGCTCCAGGTGTGGGGTCTCCCTCAGTTACCTTCTGCCCCTCTACCTCTTCCACTCATGGGAGCAGCGTGATTGCTTATGAAGCTTAAGGGGAACATTTCTTAAGGAAGTGAAAAGAGTTTTATTTTAATTAGAAATCCACAACCTGGGAAGAAATGTTTCCTACCGACATAAGCAAACAGCATGTTAAACTCTCATGTGCTCCCTTCTCTAGAGCTGTTCTCCCACGACTTTCAAAGCATCAGGCTATTGAGGGGCTCCAGGCATAACACCCCAGGGCGACAGCAGAAGTAAATGGTTCTGGTGCTTCAGACTGCAGGGCAGGGGTGCGAGCAGGCGTCTCTGGGTCTGAGGCGGCTGCGGCCTGTGTGCACGGGGGAGCATTGAAGGGGCGAGCGCAGCACACAGGCCTTCATGAAGAGCAGCTTCTAAGTCTCGGCAAAGAAACAAGCTGACGACAGAGCTCGAGCTATATTTTTAAGAAAGGGGTGGGGGGTGGTCAGCTCTGAAGTCCATCACTGTTGTTTTTTTGCCCATCCCCTACCCCCATAGATTGTCAGCTGTAAGTGAAACTCCTAGTGAAAAAGAGGGGAGCCCTGTGCTAGGAGTCCCCATAAACATGTACTGTAATTCTTTGTATATAGAAAAAAATTACTGTAAAGTAAAGTTTAACTTTACTCTTATGGCCCTTGCCCTGTGTTTTGTTTCATTGTCTGTGGGGAGATGCAGCCCAGCAGGAGGGAGAATGGGCACGTAGACAGCCCAGCACTAGTCCCCAAGTGGCCACTGAGCCCCTCCTCCAGGCACCTCACAGGAACGAATGGGTTTCCCCAGCCACCAGCTGCCAGAAAGAGTGCCTTTCGTGTCTTTCAGGAGTGGCTGGTGTCAGTTTCGAGTCTCCCTGCAGAGGAAGTTGCATCACTCATCAAGGAAGGGTGTTTTGAGGAATTGTTTAAAAGGGAAGTGGAACCACAGCACTAAGTGTTAAGTCTGATCATCTTGGCCAAGTTTTTGTTCAGAGGCAGACACTGGGCAGTACAGAGGAGCCGGCACCGGCCAAAAGTGGAGAAGCGGAGGCAAAGGGGCCCGGCCTCTCTCCATACTAGGAAGGGCTGCCCTGTTTCCTCAGCCCCAATCTTTCAGAAATATTTAAATGATCAAGGCCCAAAATCCTTGGTGATCTTGGGAGTTTATCTCCCTACTGACTCATTCCTGGCTTCCTGACCCTTCAGCAAAAAGCCCTCCGGGGAAGTGTGGGAAGACATGCATTTAGTGCTAGAGGCGCTTTTTACTCCTGACCCTCACAGCCCTGAACTGTATAGTGGTCACTGCATTCTACTTCAGCAGAAACTCAGGCCTCGTTTAAGTCCCTTTTCTGCATTCCTGGAAGTGGATCCGGATCTGGATCCAAAAGACCTGTCTTGAAGAAACTGATTTTTCTCTTACTCAACTGCACTGTAGCATGTTGCTGGGACACTTTGAACCCAAGCCATGGGTATGACTCAGACCTAGACACAAGGGATATGGTGGAGTCAGCCAGTGTGAGGTAGGGGTGCGTGCCTTTGATCTCTGGATACCACTTGAGGGCCTGCCTTGTTCTCAGCACGCAGGACAGCAGGAGTTGTGCGCTTTGCTGCCTAGACTCCAGGGTCTGATTTCTGCCCCCATTAAAGAGGGAAGGTCCCTGTTTCTCCATTTTCTCCTCCTCAACTCTGGCGGGTAAAGTTATTTGGTTTTCAAAGGGGAAATAAAGAGCTGGAAGGAGTCAGTATAAGTGAGACTAGATAGGTGGCCCCAGAAAAAAAGTAGGTATCCTGACACCCAATCCACAGAGCAGGGAAAGGGGCTGAGTGTGATTCACAGTGCACTGATTTTTTATTTACAGATCAGAAGCCACTTAAATAATCTGCAGGCACAAGTCCAGGACAGAAGCCTGGGGGTCCAAAGCAGCCCATACCCTCCTTCATGTCCATCAGTCGGCCCAGTGCTGCCTCTGTTCCATGGGCCAGCACAGGCAGATGCCACCTCTGCTGCCATAGGGACCTGGGGTGGCTCAGACCTCTGACCACCCAAGCCGAGGCTAAAGCTGGGTCCAGTCCCTCTGGGGAATTCCTTTAATTCCCCCAGGCCAGGTAAGTGCTGACTCAGTGATGACAACAGCTGTAGAAGTAGGGATTTGCCTTCTGGCCCAGGTCCACACCCTTGTCCTCTGTCAAAGAGAAAGGTGGCAGCTCAGCACCATTCTGTTGGGGATCAGGTAACTTGTGAAGGGCCAGATGCCATGGGCCTAGAGGAAGTCTTCAGAAAAGCTGGGAAAGCACACACCTGTCATCACCTGGAAGGCAGCCACACTGACGTAATCCTCTGCCACTTTCTGGAAGAGCTCGTCTGGCAGGAAAAAAGACTGTCAGTGAATACCCAATGCCAGCAGCCCTGGGATCACCCAGGGACCTGCCCTCTGATCCTCTGGTGTTGCTGCTTGTCCCTGCCGCGAGGGCTCAGAAAAACACTCACCCACACTCTGGCCAGTCTTACTGGATGTTTCAAAGAGCTGAGCTTTGATATCTGCGAAGAGAAGCAACTGTAAGGACTCATTAAAATCAGGTTGACAATAAAGGGCGAGATGAGCACTTAGGGAACCTTCTGGACCCCAGGGTTCAAGGGGGCCAGACAGCCTTCCCAAGGCATCTTGCTATGGCAGCCAAGGCAGTCCCTACTTCCTGGGGCCCACGAGGCAGCCGCTGTCCTCCCCCCGCCCAGGGGGCCGGGAAGGCTACTGTCTGCATAGTCCTGGACATCATGGAAGTCCACACGCCGCCGCCGCCTGTCCTCCTCCAGCAGGTCACTCTTGGTGCCACACAGGTAGATCTGACAGTCCTGGAGCAGAAGGCAAGGTCAGGGTCCCCCTGGGGATCACCAGAGTCCCACTCCCTGGGCCTCTGGTGATGTCTGGGTTAAACTACCTACCTCCTCTTGGTTGCGAAGTTCCTTCACCCAGAACTTCGCTCGCTCAAAGCTGCTGCTGTCCGTGAGGTCTTGGCGTGGGGCATGAAGAAATACGACCAAGGGTCACGAGCTGTTCTCGAAGGCTAGCCTAGCACCCACCCACTGTCGGAGCAGCAGGCCAGCACTCTCACCATAGCAGACGATGGCTGCCTTGGCGCCGCGATAGTAGATGCGACTCATGGCCTCGTAGCGTTCAGAGCCCGCGGTGTCCTGGAGGGCAAGGGGAGGTGCCGTCCTGGTCTGAGTTACAGAGCTACTCTTCTAGACTGCAAACTAAGGACCTGTCCTCTGGACCCCCATTTCTAAGCTGGGGTCGAGGGAAGAGAATTGGCTTCTATGAGGCCACAAGTCAGCCAGTAGTAACAGGTACAAATTCCGGGGCCAGGTTTTCCCTGGACTACCTGCCCAGGGGACTTACCCAAATACCCAAAGTCACTGTCCGGTCTCCGACAGACATCACTTTGGCCACGAAGGCTGCTCCAATAGTCTGCAACGAGGGAAGACAAGCGATCAGGGCCCCGGTGCGAGCTAACCCCCTCACCCGCGCCCGGCCCCGCGGGGCGCACTCACGTTCTGATAGGGCCCCACCAGGAAGCGGTCGTGTACATATCGCTCCACCAGGCTCGTCTTGCCCACGTACTCCTTGCCCAGCATCACCACCTTGACGTCCACGCGCTGCCCGCTCATGCTCCTCCGGCCGCCTCGGCCGCCTCAGGGCCCTGAGCGGGGACGGGAGGCTCAGCCGCCCAAGCGTCGGTCCCCGACCCCAGGCGCCAAGCTAAACCTCGAGGCACCGCGTCGGGCTCGCGGTCTGGCTGCGCCCGGGTCTGCTGCGCTGCTCTTCAGCCCCGGGCGCCGATCCTCCTTCGAAAGCGCCCACGACCCGGGGCGGCCTGGGAGAGCGCGGGCAGCGCCCTCCGGGGCGCCGCCAAGCTCGTTCACTCGCTCCGCGGCGCGACCGTCGGCCCGCTCGGCTAGGGCGCTACTCGGGTTGGGATGCCCTGCCGAACCCGGCCTCGCCGCCTAAGCCTCTCCGGCCCGCAGCGCCGCGACTCCCGCAGGAGGGGGGAGGGCGGGGCCACGTGCCGGACGCCGGAAGCGGTGGGTGTGCGCGGCTGCGCCGGAAGTGGCGCGCTCGCGGGCAGCTCCTCATGGCGGCCGCGGCGGCGGGCTGGGCGCGGCACGGTGCTCGCTGAGCGGCGAGGTTGGCGGGCAGGCGCCGAGCCTCAGCCTGGCCTCCGCGCGCCTCCCGGCTCCGCACCCCTGATGCCGCGCGGCTGCTGAGCCGCCCCAGCTGGGACGATGGTGAAGTATTTCCTGGGCCAGAGCGTGCTCCGGAGTTCCTGGGACCAAGTGTTCGCCGCCTTCTGGCAGCGCTACCCGAATCCCTATAGGTACGTGGGTCTGGAAAGAGCCGCCCTCCGCCCTCGCTCTTTGGAGAGCGAAGAACCGGGCCGGGAAGACTCGATCGCATCGAGTCTGAGATAGGGATTGCCGGAACCATGGACGCTTTGGGGGGCGTAAGGGAACCCTACGGAGAAGAGACCGAGCCAGGCCCGCAGAGTCCTGGAAGGAGCCTCGGAGTTTACTTGAGACTTTGGTCTAAGGTTCTCTCGTCTTTGGCTGGGGCGACAGGAAGAGGCAGAGGCACAGGAGTGGGGAGGGATCTTGGGGTAGGAATACGGGCGCCTGCCGACTCCTGCCCTTCCTGATGGAAGGCCCAGGATCCCAGGTCAGCAAGGGGCGGGAATTGGAATTTGCCCAAGAGTTAAGAGACTCTTGGTTTAAATCGGAGCCGCACTAAGATCACTGCAAGATTAGCAGAAGGCGGCCAGCCTGCATGAGAGGCTTCAAATGGGAACCCCGACAGCCTCTCGGGGGCAGGCTTTTTGAAGGCACTTTCACTCTGATCCTGCAGCAAACATGTCTTGACGGAAGACATAGTACACCGGGAAGTGACCCCTGACCAGAAGCTCCTGTCACGGAGACTCCTGACCAAGACCAACAGGATGCCTCGCTGGGCTGAGCGACTATTCCCTGCCAATGTCGCTCACTCGGTGTACATCCTGGAGGACTCCATTGTGGACCCGCAGAACCAGACCATGACCACCTTCACCTGGAACATCAACCATGCCCGGCTGATGGTGAGACACTCCACCTCTGGAGGTTCCCCAAAAGTAGAGCGCTCCAGGCACAAATGGCTGTAAGGGTGCGTCTGTGGTCAGAGGCAGATCTGGGTTACTAAGGAGTCATGGCCCTAGAGTACAAACTCAGGTGTGATCTTTTGAGTTGATTCACCTCCCCGGACCTGTGCTTCTAATTCATTCATAAACTATGGGAGTTACTATTTCACAAAGTTGTTGCAAGTACTGAATGCCAAGCACTCACACCTTACCTGGCAGACATCTGGGTTCGGCCCACAGGATCGATGCAGAGGGAGGAAGGGAGGAAGGCAGTGGTCTTAAGACAGAAAGGGTAGGGTACCTTGGATGTGTCTCAGAGGAGGAGAGGATCTGAGTCTGTTGCCCCATGTGGAGTAGAGGAATTTCTCTTGTATTCATCTTATGGAATGGATTTTTGCCTGAGATTTTGGGGAAAGGGGGCTCCACATCCCTTGATCTCTTTCCTTTAAAAAGAAAAAAAAGTTTGGGACATGCTGTGGTGGAGTAGCGGTTAGGTCTGCCGCCTTTGGCCACGCCCTGTCCACATCCTGAGGCCAGAGGGAACAACCAATATGAACAGCTAGAATAAAAATAAATGAAGATGCTTCTTCCTCCTTTCTTCCTTTCATCTTGCTTACACCTTTCCTTTAAAAAAAAAATAAACTTAAGGCTTAGAGAACATTCTACAGTGTCTTCTCACATGTGAAAACTTTGGAAGCTTTCAGAAAGCTCTCATCCTGTTTCTCAGCTAATCTTCACAGTAACCCTGGGAGGTGAGTATTCCTCCATTGTGCAGAGAGAAGTGAGGTTCAGACAGGCAGAATGTTCTGCAGGGTTAGCGTGAGCAGGTACCTTGATCCTCTTCCCCTGAGATGTCTGTTGGCCTCACAGAAGCTGTACCGTGACACACTTCGGCTTTATAGATGACTAAGAAAATCAGTCAGCTGGGTGGAATCTTGGAACCCAGCTGTGAATCACATCTTTGAAATGTTTCTCTTGGAAACACTTTGTTGGCTCTGATAAGGAGAGCTGTGCTGATGGCTAGATTTCCATTTTCATTTGGCCTGCCAGGCAGCCCCAGCACTACCATGAGTGCAGGGCAGGCCGAGAACACTGCACAGGTCTAGACATAAAGGAACAGGACAAAACCCAGAGCCAAGCCAGAGCTGGAAGGCCCTCTGCTGACCTCAGGAGTCCGTATGCCTTCAAGTTGGAAGGGCCGAAGAGCAATCTTTTGAGAGTGACATCACTTTTTCCCCTATTCTTTCTTCCTGACAAGCAGCTTAGGGGAATATTGCCTCCCCTCAAGAAAAAAGGCAGGTGCTCAGAAGTTTCATTGGCAAAATGAAAGGCTCCCACTCCGCTGTGGTTGACCCGACTTTCTGCACAGGTGGTGGAGGAACGATGTGTTTACTGTGTGAACTCTGATAACAGCGGCTGGACCGAAATCCGCCGAGAAGCCTGGGTCTCCTCCAGTTTATTTGGTGTCTCCAGAGCTGTCCAGGTGAGCAGGTTGTGGGCGTGTGGCACTTGGTGGGACATTTGGCCTAGAGGCTGGGCTGGGGAGGTGGGGTGTCCGTGGTGGCTCTCCGAATACTTCCCCTTCTTTTGACAGGAATTTGGTCTCGCCCGGTTCAAAAGCAACGTGACCAAGACGATGAAGGGTTTTGAATACATCTTGGCCAAGCTGCAAGGTGCGAGCTCTGGGCCCTGCTGGGGGTGGGGGTGGGGGATGACTGGGGTCAAGTCCTAGCTGGCCTGACTGGTGTGGTACCCGAGGAGAAAGGCCACCTTTCCTGTTGAGTCGGGCTCACAGGAGGAGACTATCATGGGGTGGGCAATTTGGTGGTCTTGGCATTCTCCTAAGGCAGCCCTCTGCCCTTTGCTGTAGGCGAGGCTCCTAAAACCCTTGTGGAGACAGCCAAGGAAGCTAAGGAGAAGGCCAAGGAGACGGCACTGGCAGCTACAGAGAAGGCCAAGGACCTTGCCAACAAGGCCGCCACCAAGCAGCAGCAGCAGCAGCAGTACGTGTAGCCAGCTCAGGCCCTGGTGGAGGGTGCACCAGACACCCCTCCCCCCTCGCCCTGTACTTTATTATTAAAAGTCCGCTTCCAGCCCGTTCTGCTGTCGGTGCTGGGTTGGGGTGGTGTCCTATTTGGCATGTACAGCCCACCGGGCATGCATCCCCATCTGAGCCAGGCCTGCTCTTCCCACATGGGGCAACTGCGGACAGCCGCCGAGCTGCCGTGACTCACCCGGAGCCACAGACAGCGCGCAGGCCGAGTGGTGAGAGGCGCTAGACTGTAAGCTCCACGAGGGCAGGGATGTTTGGTTTGTTCTCACATGTGTCCCGAGAACCTGGAACCATATCTCGCACATAGCAGGCACTCAATAAATACTTGTTGAATTCAGTCATGTAGCTTGGACTCCAACTCTGGAGTCAGAAAGCTTTGGTTCTAACCTTGGCTCCACTGACTCCTGGCTTTGACCCTCAGGCAAGTCCCATGACTCAGCTTGAGCCCCACCTTCAAAGTGGGGACAGACAGACGGGCTCCCAGCTGGGAGGACAAAGAGTGCTGCCTGGGTGGTCCACACGTTAGTGGTGGCTGTCCCTAGTGGTGGCTGTCCTGTCGCGTTTCCTCTTTCCATTTCTCTGCTATGGCTGGGAGTTCCCCACTTTTCCTCAGGCAAGACCATGGACAGGAAGTTAAGAAAGGCTTTTAATGAAAATACTGTACAGGATCTGTGGGGCAAAGGCCAAGGGGCCTTGTCTAGGAAGGAGCCTGAGGGCCCAACAGCCAAGTGCTATCAAACACCTGGCAGAGTGTGCCAGGCCAGAGCTGCCTGCCCTGCAGGGCTCGGGAGGCCAGGCAGCCCCCTGACCCTGGAGGGATGGCTGGCAGTGGGGAAGGGGGAGCACCCGTCCCCCCACAAGGGTCCTTTTAAGTCCATTCCAACAGGAGGTGGCTCCGAGCAGCCCTGGAGGCTTGGGGAGAGCTCCTGTCTGGCAGAGCAGAGGGAAACAGGGCAGAGGCCCACTGGGGTGGCCGGGGTCATAGCCAGGCGTCGGCACCGTGTGAGTAGCTGTGCTCTTGGCCTGTGCTGAAGCTCCGCAGCAGCTCGGCCTCACCCCCGAACACCAGGCTCTCCACGTCCACCTCCAGCTCTTCTGCACAGGGAGGGGCTGGTCAGATGCTGGCCCACGAGGCCAGCACGCTCCCTCAGCCTCAGGACACTCACCTTGGTCGGAGTCGGAGCGGTCAGAGGAAAGGCCTGAAGAGTCCAGGCTGTCTGCCCGCAGTCGCTCCCGCTCGCCCGGCCCCGCCAACCCCCGGAGCTGCTCCAGCTGCTTCCGCAGGCTCTGCTGCTTGCCTCGCAGCTTCTCCTTGAGGCTCCGAGCCCGCTGCTCCTGCTCCTCCAGCTTCTGCAAATCCCAAGGTAGCCAGGGGCTCATGCCAGTGCCACGGCCACTGGGTGACAGCCTGCTGCAGGCAGGGGGCACGCTAAATGTGGGCCCAGAAGGCTGCCCCACGGAAACCGTCTGGAGCGTTCTGTCTGGATAGGTGAGGAGGAGGACCCACAATCTCAAAGGCCTTGGAGTTTGCTAGTGTTGGTCATAGGAGCAGGGGACAGTGGCACGCTGGCTGGGGGAGGCAGCCAATTACTGCCTCATGGAAGCAGGCCCAGTACTGCCAGATCTCCACTTTTCTTCAGGAGAAGCTACGAGGTCAGATTTTTCAAGTCAATGTCCTTTTATGTGCTCCCAATTCACTTAAATTTTCAGAAAACTACAGACCAAAGGCTACCATTTAGTAACTCCTGGTCACCCAGGAAACCTGTGACTTCAGCATTAATCCCGTCCCAATCCCAGCCTGAACTCTGCCAGCCCAGAGTTGCAGGGACTGAAGGGCCCACCATCAGAACCCTCCTTAGGAGGAGCCTGCATTCAGTCAGCAAGAGAAGTGGGCCAAGAGGGGCATTTAGATGGGGTTTAGAAGGATGAGCAGGAGCTGCCTAGGCAAAACTGATGGAGCAGCTGGGCAAAGGGAAACTGGGAAGAGCAGGAGTTCAGCTTTGTCGGGGAAAAGGGCCCAAAAGAGCAGGTCAGTGGTAAAGCCTCAGTTGTGAAGGACCTTGAGCATCATAATACGGAGGTGACACTGTCCTGTCAAGGGCCATGGAAGTGTTTTTAGCAAGAGATGGACCTGGACACATCTATGTGCTGTGGGGAACATTCTAGGGCCAGGTGGAGGCCAGCCAGGTGGAGGTAAAACAGGCAGTGAAGCAGGGAGGCCAGGAGAGGGGCAATTGGGCTTCAAGGAAGGAGCGGTCCCCTGTCCTGCCCACAGATCAGCCAGCCCAAGGGACACATCACCCACCCGAGAGCCAGGTGGAAAAGTGCCTGCTGCCACCCTGATGTGATCCAGGCACAAGGATAAGGCAGGCGCCTATAGGACAGTTCCCACGTTTATCTATCTGCATGGCACATCCATCTGTCTCTGCCACGGCAGCCTGTTCCTAGAACAGGACCTGGCAGAGCGGGCAGAAGGATGCAAGTCGGGAGCAGGGCCTGGCTTCTGAATCTGCCTCCCGTCTGCGGTGTAGCCGGGTCCTCAGCCTTGCTGTCAAAAGGTCAGGAGGGCAGAAAAAGGCCTCTCGCTTCCAGGGCAGCTACTGATGCCCACATCTGGGGCTGCCTGGATCTTTGCGTCAGGACACCCGGCTCCCGTCCACCAGGGGGCGTGCAGCTCCGTTCCGGGAACTGCAGCAAGAGCCTGGAAGGAAGGTGACCTGCGTCCTCGCTTCCTCCTGTCCTCTGAAGCAGCCTTCCAAAGTCCTATCAGGCCAGACTGAAGAAGACGCCTTGAAAGATGGGGAGGGGAGGGAGGAGGACGCGCCCTCCACCAGAGAGGGGACCCTTTCACCAGGCGCATCAGAGAATCTTTTCAGCAGTCATGCCCACCTCATACAGAGGAGGAAACGGGTCCAGAGAAGCTAAGTGACTGGTCCAGGGTCTCACAATTGGGAGAGAAGCAATAACAGCTGTAAAAAGAGTGAACCTTTACTGGGCAAATTTACTTAGGCCTCAGAACAATCGCCTGAGTTACTGCTTTTCTTCCCACTTCACAAATTTGGAAACGAAAGGCACAGAGAACTCTCCCAGGCCACACAGCTGGGTTATGACCTCAGGCCTTTGTCTCCAGTTCCATCCAGCTCTCCTGTGTTCACCCTCTCTACGCGAACTGGCAGAATGGTCCCTGGGCGCAAGGCAGCCCCTTACCTGGATGTGCATCCTGGCCCTGCGTAGAAGGCTCAGTGTGGTGTATCGGGCACAGTCAGCCCCCAGGGGCATCTGCTGCTTCAACTGCTCCAGGCAACGCTTCAGCTGGGCCCTCCTGTGGGGGAAGGGTCTAGAGGGCAGTGCCAGTGCAGCCTTGCTGGCCAAAGGGATGCCCAGGGCGGGAAGGCAGAGGGAGGCAGTTCCTGGGGCCTCATGCCCTGGCGGGGCTGAGACTCACCTGCGCTTCTCCAGCTCGTTGTGCACAGACCTGCCGATGCCAGGGAGGACAAGACAAGGTGGCACAGGTCACTGCCCAGACCCTCAACCCCAGCCCCCACCCCAACTCAGTGCCCGGGGCAGGGGGGGCGGCTCAAATTCCACTTCAGATGTCTTCCCCAATCTGGCCCAGTGTGGGGACCTGGTGCTGGCCTGGGACACCTGAGCTCCCAGGTGAGGGGAGGCAGACACTCAAGGAGGACTGCCCAGGGGGCAGTAGGTCCAAACCAGCTCCCAGACCAGCCAATCAGGGAGGGCTTCTTGGACAGAGGTGACTAGAAATAATTTACTCAGCGCCGGTAGTGGAGGTGGAGACGTTCAAATTGGGAGGAACAGGATGTGCAAAGAGTGGATACAATAGGCTAAAAGGAGGACGCCTGTGGGGGAAAGAGACGCAGTTTGGCGGCAGGTAGAAAAGTAGGTGGAAGCTGTCGTCGTCGTCCCCCCCCCGCCCCCCGCCCCCCCCACCAATCTCCAGCTCGCGGTTCCTGGCACATCAGGGCGCTCAAGAAATCCTCTTTGAATAAATAGAAAGGAGTGTGACTGGCGGGTGGAGAGATGTCAGGAGGGACTTCAAGATTCCTGATCCAGAAGAAGCAACAGGAGGAAGTGGACAGAGGAGGAGCCCGATGAGGGACGGCGATCAGCGCCCCATTCCCTGACGCCCCCACTCCCGCCTGTCTCACCGCCCACTGTCCAGCGCTCCTGGAGCTTGGGGGAGTCGTTTCCTCCTCCTGTGGACCGGACCCGGACTGCGGTGAGGGCACAGGGACGCGTAACCATGCTCAGCCTCTGCCAGGAAGAGCCCCCACTCGCGTCAGGCCGGGGCGGGTCCCAGCGGGACCCCTGGCCCGACACAGTCAGGGAGAGGCTTTTGGCGCCAGGGCCATTTTCCCAACTCCTCCCAGACCCATCGCCCGCCGACGGCTCGCGACTTGAGGGCAGGGGCGTCTCCGACTACTGCCCTAAGGCCGTGCATCCTTCCAGCTCGGAGCCAAGTCCAGCCCAGCCTGGTGTCAGCAAGGTCTCCGCCTGGGATCTGGCCAAGGCTTCTTCCTCACCCCTCTCGCGGCGCTCCAGAAACTCGGCCGCCTGCAGCAGAACCTGAATGTTGCTGGCCACCGGTTCCATGTCGGCTACAGCCGGCGGCGGGTGGGCCTGGGGTGCCGGCTGGAGTTGTGGCTGCACCACTTTTGTTACAATGTAACTGACACGACGCAACAAACACAGCCACTTGCCCCGCCCCACTGCGGAACGCCCCGCCCTCAGGACGGCCCAGCTCTTGGCCGCGCCCCTCTGCAGCACCCCCGGGTTGCTACAGCCCACCCTCCATGAGCCCGCCCGCGCCCTCGCACTCCCGCGGGGCTGCTAAGGAGCCGGCTCCAGGCCCGGCCCTGGGGCGAACTGCAGGGTTGGCCCCGGGAACGTCTTGCCCATTCTGCTCGTCGACCCTGAGCTTAGTTACTTGACTTCTCTGGGCCTCAGTTTCCAGCCCTGTGCCTGTGACTAGGGTCTCGCATGGTGTTTGGGGACTTGTTGTCCGGAGGAGGCCTATCAGCGGTTGCACGTGGGCGCCGCGGAGGCGGGGCAGGCATCCTAGCCCATTTGCCCATTGCCTCCTGTGACTCGCTGGCGTCACCCTTGGGGCGGGGCCGGAGAGCCTCTTGCGTACTATTGGCTAGGAGCGGCCCCGCCCTCTCCCGCCGCTGGTCCACACGTTCGGGCGGGAAAAGAAGCAGGTTTCAAATTTGAAAACCCAGGCGATGGGGGCGGGGTTGAGCGGGGAATGGGGCAGCAGTGCGCAGGCGCCAGGGGAGAGGGAGCTGCTCGGCTCTTGTGCTCTGGCCTCTGGGCTCAGTGCTCTGGCCTGCCTGCCGTCTGCCTCCAAAGGCGGGTGCTGGGACTCGGCGTCCTACCGCGTGTAACGGGAATAGCCTCATCCTTATGTGCTGGGAAGGTGTTGTGGCTACGAAAACATCAGTAAGGGACCAAGTTCCCAAACCAGACCGCACCCTGGAAGCACAACGACCGGTCTAAGACAGCCCAGAGGTTTTGCGATCCGTGGCGTTGGGTTCCTCTCCTGTCATTGCTCTTTCGCAGCTGTGTGACTCCGCAGTTCCTCTCATAAACTCCGGAAGCCCAGCGTCAGGGTCGTTGAAGGATTAGAGCCGAAGCCTTTGCAGTGCCCAGTGTGCAGATACATCCAGACGCAGGCGCCTTCCTCTCCGAGTCCGTTTCCCCACGCAGAGTCCATGAACCCTTCTTTTCACGTTACTTTCTCGCCTTCCGGAGGAGGAACTTCCGTGACTTCTAGGGGCAGTCCCAGCAGATGTGGTCACACCAGTGGGAACGTGACTGGCTAAAGGCGGAGACAGGTAGAGGAAAGCAGCTGTAAACAGGGTGGAGATTTACTGTCAGGCTGGGGCTGAATCTGTGACCTGAGAGCGGAGACTATTTTCTTTCTAGACAGTCCTGGGCAAGCAGTTGCCACTTGGCAGTTAGTCCTCAGTTCCTTGAAACAGACCTTGGAGTTAGTCAATGAGTCCCTCCCAGAGGAATCTCTGACATGCTCAGCCAAAAGCCCTGTGACCTGGGACGCCCGGCCCCTCCACCCATCCATTCACTCATGAAATATGTGTTCAACCCTACCGAACCCCAGGAGCTGTGCTGGGGACTGCAGAACGCAGTGGTGGGTGGGCAGAGCCCACAGCCGGTGGGGAGAAAGATCTAATAATCATACAATGATAATTAGATCTTTGACAGTTCCTACAGGAAAAGACACAATGAGAGGGCACACCCTAAGGAGCATTTGACCTTATCAGGGAGGTCAGAGAAGGTTCTGGAGAAGTGAGTGGATATGTGTTATCTGTGTGTCGAAGAGTTCCACAAGAGAGCAGCAGGTGCAAAGGTCCTGAGGTCGAAAGCAATGCATGCAGGTAAGAAGGTCAATGGAGCTAGAGAGAGCAAAGGGCATGGTGCAGACTGATGCAGGGGAGGCTGGCAAGGCCCAGAACAGGCTGATGGGTTCCCCAAACCTCCACCTGTAAAGTTATGTCTAAAGAAATGAGTCACACAGCTTGTGAATGAATGTCCAATTTTATTTCACTAAAGCCAGCATTGACAAGGGGAGGACAAACCTACTAAATGAGGCGGTAGAACCCAGCTGGACCTTAGAGTAGGGGGAGGTTGTTGGAGGTGGATTCTGAAGGAAGAGAGTTTTGAGGGAGCCAGTCACACTAGAAGACGGAAAGACATCCCATGGGAGGTTGTAGAGGCATGACAGGGGCTGAAATGGGCTGCAGTGACTACACTGAGGAATTTGGACTTCATTCTGGGAGATATGAGGGGAGGGAGTCAAGCTAGGGAACTAAGGTCAGCCTGATCAGGGGCCTCCCAGGCAGGATCCCTGACCAGGGGACACAGAGCAACACCTCCCAGGGAGCAGGGCAAGTAGGGAGCATGGGGCTCCTGCCCCAAGCCCTTCTAGGCCCCTCTGGAAGAATGCTGCTGCTGGTGCTGGTGCCATGTGGGCTCTGGATTGGCCAGAAGACTTCCTGCCCCTTCACTGTGACTGGTCTCAGAACCGCTGTCCCAGACCCCCAGGGTCAGCATAGTCCAGCCCAAACACTGGAGCCCTGTGGCCTCCGCCCACCAGCTCCCAGCCCTCGACCTTGCTGCTCATAAAATGTGGCGGCCAGCCCTCAATGCAGGTCCTGTCAGGGACTGGTGTCCTCTGGGTGCCAAAGGACAGAGAAAGCATGTGAGCCCTGGGCAGGCAGGGAGGAGACCGTGTTGCCAGGGTGAGCCTGGCTTGAAGAGGCTCCCGCCCCAGCTCACCATCCTCTCTCACCTCTGGACAGGATGTCCAGGGAGAGCGGTCCTGCTGCCCCCCAGAACCCTTTTCCCTTCTTCCCTGCAGGTAAGATGGTGGTGGGGAGGGGAGGGGCGGGGAGGAAGTGTGGGGGGAATATGAGCTGTGCCCCACCCCTCCCTGGGCTCCCCTCACTTCCCTCATCCCCCACTTCTCAGGGAGTACCAGGTCTTAGGGGTTCACTGGATTCACCCCTGCTGAGCCCTGCCAGCTCCCCAGGACCCTTCAGACAAAGTTCAAATTGAGCACTGCCAGTCCTGCCCACCTCCCTGCCTCTACCCAGCTCGGCTCACATATCACTTCTCCAGGAAGCTTCTAGGCCTTTCTCCCCCAGGACATCTTTCCCAAAGCTGCAGTGGCCCTGTATCCCTCAGGGTCAGCCCCTTCCACCTGACTGGGAGCCGGTGACAGAGGAAACCAGTGCCGGGGAAAGGCCTGTAGCCGTGGGGAGAGGAAGGGGCCTCGTGAACCTGGGTCTGCATGCCCGCGGGAGCTGGTGGTGGAGCACTCAGTGGACCCCCAACATGGGGGCTACCGAAGGAATGCCACCCTCAGGCTGCCAGGGACAGCCTGCACACCCATTAAGAGAGTCAGAGAGCCAGCTGCTCCCTTACTTGAAATGGCAGAGGAATAAGCCACAAGGCCAGATCCCACTAGACTAGTTCAGAGGGACTAATGGCTGCACCCCTGTGGCTCAGAAGCCAAGGTGCAGCCATGCAAAGCCCAAGGACCCAGGTTCAAGACCTGGGGTCAGGGAAATGGAAAAAGAAGTAATTGATAGTCCAATTATCCAGGATGGGGTCACCAGGAGGGGGCTTCTGTAGGACCTCTTGTATGTGTGTCCATCCATCTCTTTTTAAAGGAAAGGTGCAGGCAGGAATGAAGGCGAGCAGGCGGGCAGTTGGCTAGTTGGTTAGTCCCCCATCCCTGGGTTGCAAACCTGGGTCCTTGGGATATAAGTGGACTGTGCTGGCCAAAGGCAGCATCCTTAACTGCTGAGCTACTTGGACACACCTTTATATCCACTTGTAAATTCCTGATAGACATATATAGTTTATTCCCCTCCCCGCTTCTACTTCTTCCTTCCCCTCTCCCTCCACTCCCTTCAGAAGTCTTCCCTGGAGTTTGTTCATTTTATTAACCTTCTCAAAGAGCCAACTCTGCAGCTAATTTACCCTTTTTGCGCCTCGCTTCTTAAGATGGAAATGCAGGTCATTCATTTTATTCCTTTCATTTCTGCACATTCCTTTCATTTCAGCCCATAGACTTTGATGTCAGGTAGAATGAAATGTTCATTCTGTTTTCAAATGCCCTTCTCAATTTTCTTGGACCTGAGACCATTAAGGAAATTTGAAATGTGTCCTTCATTTCCAAATATCTGGGAATTTTCTAGATATCTTTTTGCTCTTGGTTTGTAATTTAACTCTACTGTTATCAGAGAATGTACTCATGATTTTAATCATTGGAAACTTACCAATGGTCTGGTACATGATTTATCTTGAAGGTTCCATGTGCACATGAAAATACATGTATTCATCCTCCATCTAGAGTATTTGAAAATGTCACGTAGATTCAATTGGTTGATTGTGTTGCAAAAATCTTTACATCCTGACTGATTTTTTTTTTTTTTTTTGGTTTATTTATTCTACTGGGATACAAGTGTGTAACTCTCTGTGACTGTGAAAATATTTATTTTTCTCTATAGTTCTGTAACATCTTACTTTAGATAAAGTGAAACTCCTGGTACACATAATTTATGATTGTTATATCTTCTTTTTTTTTCTAAAGGAAGGCAGGCAGGCAGGCAGGCAGGAGAAGAGAAGAAGCACCTTTTAATGCTCATTTTTGGTCATTCACCCCTGGCCCCGATCAGGAACTCAGGTCCCTGGGATTTGTGTGGTCCACACTCCAGCTATCAGCTGAACAGCTGAGCCACCAGAGCATGACTGCTTCATCTTCTTGAAGATTTAATTATGTTAGCATTATGACATACCCTTCTTTATCAGCCTCCTTTTAAGATGACTTGGCTATTCAAAAACCATGCCAGCTTTCCTTTGATCAGTCCTGCTAACGATTAGTTTTCATTTACCAGTGTTTTCAGAGTATGTTTTTTCCCATCTTTTTCTCTTCACCTATCAGTGTCTTCATGTTTTTCTTTTTTTAAAGGAAAGGTGCAGACAAGAAGGAAATCAGGTAGGCCGGCAGAAAGAGAAAGGAGGAAGAAGTATTTTTTTATTATTTCTCTTTATTTAGCTGCTCATCTTCGTCATTCCCCCGGTCCCAGGACACGAACCCAGGTCCTCGGAGTGTGTGTGGACTGTGTCAGCCGGAAGCAGTGGACCCAGCCACTACTCCACCAGGACGTGCCAGTGTGAATCTTTATTAACACTGTATTGCAGATCTGCAGTTCGTTCCTTACCTGCACTTCTTTTAACTGGTTACTTTAAAAATTATAATTGGTGCAGCCTCATGACTCAGGCGTAAAGTCTACAGCTGCGTGTAGACTGTGTAAAGCCAAGGACCGAGGGTCAGAGCCCAGGGCCAGGGAGCAACCAAAATGAACAAATAAAGAAAGAAAGAATGCTTCTTCCTCCTCTCTCTTCCTGCCAGCCTGCCTGTCTGCCTGCCTGCTTGCCATCAAAAAAAGAGAAAGAAATACACCATCTTTCAATTATTACAGTCTACTTTGAATTGATGATATTGAAATATAATGTGAGAGCCATATATCATTTTATGCTTCCACTTAGTCCTTACCATCCTTTTTACCACTTTTTTTTTTTTACTTCTACGTGTATTAGCAATCTTAAAGCACACTGCTAGAGTTCTGCTTTAAACAATCAATTCACTTTTTAAAAATTAAAATTTGGTGTGTCCTGCTGGAGTGGTGGTTGGGCGCAGTCCACATCCATCCCAAGGATCTGAGTTCGCGTCCCAGTGCTGGGGAGACAACCAAGATGAGCAGCTAAATCAAATAAATAAATGCTTCCTCCTCCTGTCTCTTCCTGCCCGCCTGCTCACCTTCATTCCTGCTGCGCCTTTCCTTTCAGAACAAGCCTCTCTCCAGATCCCAGGACATCTCATCACCTCAGCGATCATTCATAGGATTGCCATGCAGAGTATTATATGCTGCGGGGCTTAAAACAATATGATTTTATTCTCTACAGTTTTAGAAGGTAGAAATACAAACGGTAGATGTCATCAGGGTGGATTCCTTCTGGAGGCTCTGAGGGAAAATCTGTTCACTGCCTGTCTCCTTACCTCCACTGGCTTCCAGCAATCCCTGGCTTGTAGACACCATTCCCCTCTCAGCCTTTGTCTTCACAAGGCGATGCCCCCCATGTCTCTCAAGGTCCAAATGTCCCTTTATTTCTTTTGAAAGCAAAGAAGGAAAGAAGAAAGGAAGAGGAGGGAGAAGCATCTCTATTGACTTGTTTCCTTTGTTTTCTCACGCCGGCCCCAGGTCTCTAGTTTTTGGGTCTAACAGCGCCCTCACTGCAGTGTCTCAGTCTCAGGAACCGCAAAGGACACCAAAATTTCCCTCTTATTATAAGAACATGGGTTACTAGATTAAGGCCTACCCTAGTCACCATGACGTCATTTTAACTGAACTAATTACATCTTTAAAGACTCTATTTTCAAATTAGGTTTTATTCTGAGGTTTTTGGTGGATGTGTAATTTTTTTTTATTGTAGTAACTTATTCTACACATTAAATAAACTCATATGTGCAGTGTCCCCATTCCTCAGATATATGTCCACACACCCTGCCCTCCACCAAATCACCAAGTGTCCTTCCCCGTTGTCCCGTGGGCTCCCCCAACACTTGTCCCCCCCACCCCCAATTCCCTATTGGTGACCTCAGTTCTGTTGCAAGTGTCCAGGGGTTGGTTTTGTTTCATCTGTTCCTTTGTTGTGTCTATTCACATTCCACCTGTGAGTGAGGTCATCTGGTCTCTATCTTTCTTCTTCTGACTTGTTTCACTTAGCATCATCCCCTCTAGATCCTGCCACGTTGATTCAAATGACAGGGTTTTATCTCTTATCAGGGCTGTGTAGTATTCCATTGTGCTTATGGACCACATCTTCTTGACCCATTCATCTGACATTGGACACTTATCATCTGCAAATAATGAGAGTTTTACCTCCTTTCTAATTTAGATTCTTTTTATTTATTTTTCTTGCCTAATTGCTCTGGCTAAGACTTCCAGTATGAAATTAAATAGCAGTGGTGGAAGTGGACACCTTGTCTTGTTCCTGACCTTAAAGGAAACGCTTTCAATTTTTTACCAGTGATTATGCTGGCTGTGGGTTTGTCATATATGGTCTTTATTATGTTGAGGAATGTGTCTTCTATTCCCATTTTATTCAGGGTTTTATCATAAATGGGTATTGGATCTTGTCAAAAGATTTCTCTGCATCTGTTGATGTCGTCATGTGGTTTTTCTCTTTGCTCTTGTCGATATGGTGTATGACATTAATAGATTTCCGTATGTTGAACCATCCTTGCCTCCCTGGGATGAATCCCACTTGGTCATCATGGATGACCTTTTTAATGCATTGTTGGATTTGATTTGCTAATATTTCATTGAGAATTTTTGCATCTATGTTCATTAGAGATATTAGCCTGTAATTGTCTTTCTTGGTGACATCTCTATCAGCTTTTGGTATCAGTGTAATGTTACCTCATAAAAAGTATTTGAGAAAGCTCCATGTTTGTCAATATTTTGGAAGCACTTGAGAAGAACAGGTACTAATTCTTCTCTGAAGATTTGGTAGAACTCATTAGAGAAGCCATCCGGTTCTGGGCTTTCATTTTTGGGGAGGCCCTTGATTACTTCTTCAGTTTCTTTGTGCATGACTGTTCTGTTCAGGTTTTCCAGTTCTTCTGGGTTCAGTCTTGGTAGACTGCATTTTTCTAGAAATCTGTCCATGTCCTCAAGGTTGTCCATTTTTGTGGTCTAGAGGTCTTCGTGGCAGTCCCTTATGATGTTTTGAATTTCTGTAGTGGCTGTTATAACTTCTCCCCTTTCATTTATGATTCTAGTTATGAGAGTTTTCTCTCCTTGTTTCTTTGCCATTCTAGCCAATGGTTTCTCAATTTTATTTATTTTTTCGAAGAACCAACTTCTGGTTTCACTGATCTTCTGGATTGTCTTTTTTTTCTATTCCTTTATTTCTCCTTGAATTGTGATTATTTCCTTTCTTCTGCTGATTTTTGGCTTTAATTATTCTTCTTTCTCTGGTTGTTTTAATGTAGAGTTATGATGTTTATTTGTAATTTTTCTTATTTTGAGACAGGCCTGGATTGCGATTAATTTCCCTCTCAGTACGGCTTTTCCTGCATCCCATAGATTCTGGTAGCTCGTTCCCTCATTCTCATTTGTATCTAAGTATTTTTAAGTTCCGTTTTGATTTCCTCTTTTACCCAAGAGTCATTCAGGAGCATATTGTTTAGTCTCCAATTAATTTGGGGTCTTCCAGCTTTCTTTTTGTGGTTGATTCCCAGTTTTAAGCCATAGTGGTCAGGGAAGATGTTCAGTATGACTTCAATCTTTGTGAATTTGTTGGGAGATGTTTTGTGCCCCAGAATATGATCTGTCCTTGAGAATGTTCCCTGCGTTTGAGAAGTAAATGAAGTCTGTAGTCCTTGCGTGAGGTGCTCAGTATTTGTCTATTACACTTAATGGAACACTAGGTGGTCATTTAAAGCGACTGTTTCCCTGTTAATTATCTGCCTGGTGGATCTGTTCATTGTCGTAAGTGGGGTGTTGAAGGACCCCACTAAAGCCACCCACATTTTTATTCTTCTCTCCTCCTCTCCACTTTTTATATTTTGCTGTCTTACCGTTTATTATGTGGGGTTTCTTTACACTTTATAGTTTCCCTTAGTATTTTCTGTAGAGCTGGTTTTGTGGATATTAATACCTTTAACTTTTGTTTATCTGAAAATCTTGTTATCATTCTTTCATTTCTAAGTGACGATATTGCAAGTTTATTATCCTAGGTTGAAAGTCCTTTTCTTTCAGCTCTTTGTATACAGCATGCCATTCCTTATGGCCCAGAGAGTGTCAGTTGAGAGATATGCTGACAGTCTTATGGGTACCCCTTTATACGTTACTCATTTTTCTCTTGCTGCTTTTAAGTGTCTTTATTTATCTTGTGTTTTGACGTTTTGATGACAATATGTTTAGGTATAGTTCTGTTTGGGTTTAGGTCTCTTTGAGTTTCCTGAGTCTGGAAGTTTGCTTCATTCCTCATGTTAGGGAAATGATAAGCTATTATTTCTTCAAGTACATTTTCTGCCTCCTTTTTTTTTTTTTTTCTATCTTCTCCTGCTGGGACCCTTGTGATGCAAATGTTGTTTCTTTAGATATTATCCCATAGGTTACCAATGCTGTCTTCATTTCTTTTCTGGTTTGCCCGAGTGCATTCCTCTGCCCCATCTTCTAGCTTGCCTATTCTGTTAGAGGTTTTATCCATCTTACTCTTGAGTCCCTCTATTGAGTTCTTTAGTTTAGCTATCATGTTCTTCATTTCTTTGAAATCTTGCTTCATTTCTTCTCTTTTTTCTATCTCTATTGTTTTCTTGATTTCCATGAATATGTTTATCACTCTTACCCTAAATGCATCCTCAGGTAGTTTGCACTTGTCTGTTGTATTTGGATTTTCCCCTGGAGTTTTAATTTGAACCATCATTTTGTGTATATTTCTCTGTGTCTTTGCTCCTGTTTGGCATTCTGTTTATGCCTTTGTGGGTCAGATTTCCCTGCACTGATGGCCTTGTGTATGTATCGACTTGCACTAAGAAAGCTTGGATCTTGATTTGAACACTGGGAATTCTGGGGTTGTGTGGCATCTCCACACTGATCTGATTTTTTGAAATTCTTAGGTGGTCCTGGCATTGGGGTCTGAGAGTTCAACCTTTGGGGTTGGAGTTTGTGTGGGGGATGCAGAACTTTTCCCCCAACATCACAGATCTGAATGGTAGACATCCCTGCCTTTGGTCCACAATCAGCAATCAGGCTGCAGTTCTGCCTCCACCCATAGGGTGGCACTGTAGGTTGCTATTAGAGGTTCCTCCCTCTGGGAAACTCTTCTTCCTTTAAGCTTGGGGGTGGGATTTTTGGTGGGCAAGTCGAACTCCAGCAGGGTATGGTGCCAGGGAGCTGGGTGGGTGATACCCCTAGCTGCCTCTGGTTATGGCAGTGTCCTTATGTAGTTTCTTCTTAGGGGCTTCTTAGGCAACTGGGGCGCTGATCTGCCTTCTACCCTGCACCAAGACCCTGTCCCTGATGAGTGGACTCTGCTGCTTTGTAGTGTCTCCTGTGAGGCCTGGTTCTTCCCACAGCTCCACCTCCACTGTGGCCTTTTCTCTCCCCTTTGGTTGGGAATCCCAAATCCGTGATGTGGTTCTGAACTCTGATAGTTTCACCTACTATTTATGGTAGTGAATGATGCTCCTGTCTCTAGCTTCTGGACCTGCTTTTCCTCAGTGTTTGTGTCTGCAAAATAGGTGATTTCTAGTTGTTCTGTGGGGAGGAGACTGCCACACTCCTACAGGTCACCATCTTGACTAATTTCCTAGTTGTTCATTTTAGTTTTTCTTTCTGGCCCCTGGCACTGAACCTCAGTCCTTGGGCTATACACAGTCTGTGCCTCCAACACAGGCTTAACACCTGAGCCATGAGGGTGCATCAAGATCACTTCTGACGCCAGCTGCAAGTCCAGGAAATTCCCAAAAGCATTCTCGGAAATGCTAACTTGCTGGGACCTACAGAACCCAGTGAAAGGTAGTACATTCACTGCATGCACTGTTTGTGCAGTTTATTATAGGGAAAGGATGCAGATCAAGCTCAGCCAAGGGAAGAAGTGCCTGAGTCTGGGGAAGTCTGAGCTGGACACTCGTTCCCTGCAGTCAGGACACAGAACCTCCCAAGGCTCAACATGGAACAGTACACCAGAGGGTTGCCAATCAGGGAGGTTGATTCCAGCCTTAGTGTTCAACTTCTGGGGCTCCGTGAACTAGGCACTGTTGACTGGTTCAGCACCCACATGGTTGGCCTCAGTCTCACTGATCCCTGCAGGACCCAAAGCCCCACCCCAAATCACCTGTTGGTCTTCCTGGTGGTGGGTGGCCAACCCCCGCCCTGAATCACAGTGTGGCTTCCTGGCTGGCCCAAGGCCCCTGGGCAAACAGATCATCTCCCCAGAGTGGAGGGTAAAAGGCAGGCCTCTTTGGGGACAAAGCCAAATTCTTTACAATGCAGGCCAGTCCTTAGCCTTTGATGAAGGTTCCCACAGCAAGATGATCATACGCCTGACTTATGGAGGGACCAGTGGGGGGTTCGGGATAGATTTATAGAAACAGCGAACCCATCCTATGAAGCCAGTACAAGCATTTTCATAGTGTTGTACTAGTTTCATTTCCTCCTTCTGATAAACATGTGCAGAACCATTGGGCACAGAAATCAGTGGGTGTGTCCTGGTGGAATAGCAGTTAGTTCATTCACCTCCACAGGACACACAGCACATGCCCTTGGGTTAAAGTCCTGGGCCTGGGAAGAAACAACCGTTGTGAACAATTCAATCAAAAATAAAGTGTTTATTCCTCCTCTTTCCTCCTGCCTGTCTGCCAACTATTGCCTTCATTCCTGCCTGCACTTTCTTGCCAGATGGGGTGAAGGCACAACCCGCCCATTTGGCCCTTAGGAATTCTGACATACAGGTTTAGATCTATAGCTGCACTTTCTTACTTAGGGATCAGCTCTGCTTCTGGTGCCCACAGTTGCAGCCCTTGTCCCAGGACCATGAATCAGGACTAAAGAAGCTGAGGTGACATGGGGAAAAATGAAATGTCAGCATTCTTCCCTGTTCCCCAAATCTCACCCCCAAATCAAAGACGTCTCTCTAGGGGGTTTCTTCCTATGGCAAGTGTGGACACACACTTATGAAATTGTGTTCATACCTTTTATTTCCCCCCCATTTAGACAAAAATACTTCAATTTCCTGTTCCAATTCTCCATCAAACCATTACTCTGAGGATGGCATCTCTTTGCTCATTGTTGGACATTATGGGCTGTAAAATGTGTTCCTTGATCTGAAGATATGTGGCCTGCCAGTCCAGATTGTTCTAGTATCTTCTGACCCAGTTCTGACCATTTGCATCTACGATGGGGCAGCCTGAGTCCAGTCCAGCGTCTACTTAGTCGGGACCACTTGCACTCAGCTCCCCATATTTCCCAGCATCAGGCTGACCAGCGGCTAGGTGCCAGGCGTCCCCCTGGAGTCTGCCCTCGCCGTCTCTGTCTCTGTCTCACTTGTGGGCAGACAGAGCACCTCTGCTGACATCTTGTGCCTCAGAAGGTGTGGATGGAGTGTGTCCAGACTCGGTCCCCCTGCATTACCGCAGCCGCGGGGTGATCGCATTTCATGGACACTCGAGCGCTCACACCCGAATATCCCCTCACGGGCTCAGGTCCCCTCCCAGTCCCAGGACGGGGCTCTGATGGGCATCGACAGGGCGATGCCCCAGATGGGCACCCCGCTAACAGACCAGGCTTCCATTGTCCTTCTGCCTGACCGCTGCCCATGCTGGCAAGAACCCAAACACAGAGGGAATAGCATGCAGTCCAGCCCACCCAGTTGATGAGTTTTACCGTCTTCATCGATGGTGGCCTCCTGTGGGAACTGTCCACTCAGCACGGAACCGCCGTCCAAAAGGCAAGCGGCTCTTTGTGGGTCAGTGGGGGGCTGTGCACGGGGCACTGCCCACGCAGCCCGGTGGTCATAGGTCCAGAAGCTCCTCGATGCTTCCAGAATCAGAGGGGAAAAAAGAATCTCCCTCCTTGACTGTTGGGGGCATGGCCCTGAAGCCCTTTCCATTTGATGACTGAACACTTCTGGGCATCGCTCTCCCTATCAGAGTACTGATTTCTCCAACATCATCCGAGATATTACATGTATTTCAGGTCTCAAGGTTATTTTATGTCCTTTATTTGTAGGGACAATCGCTGTGAAAGTCCAACTGCAAGTTAGTAACTGTCTCTCAAGAAATTTCCCGGTCCCTGGGATTTTCCCAAATCCCAGTAACCACCACTAGGTGGCACTCACTGGCCTTTGTCATAAATTCAGCGGGGGCCCCACGACGGGCTTCAGTTGAGTGAATTCACAGCCTAAGGGGGTTGAGTAGCCCCACAGTGACGTCTAGCAGTGCGATCAGTATGGGCAGATGACAGGCCTTTCGATTTACAGTGCCAGGGAGGGGACGTTCCCGCCAGTGGTCACCACTTCATTCCCATGATACACACACATGAAGGAGAGTCAATTAGTTCACAAATCTGTTCAAATCTTTCAGTCTTCCGCCGGATGTCCACATTCATCTCATAAAGCACCCATTCCTCTCTCCTCCCAATCTAGCCATAGGGCCCTTAGGACTTCATAAGCGAGCATTGGAATCACAGGGCATAGGGGTTCCAGGAAAATCTCTCCCACATCCTCTGACCATTTCACCCACTCACGTGCTTATGATCATGAGTCCCCAGTGGGGTCAGTCCTTTATCAGTAGATTGCAAAACCACTACCCCAGGCAATTCGAGATAGTTTCTCCAGCCATGTTTGCCTTCCAGCTTTTAAATTCCTCCACACAAGTTTGGTTCAAACAGACTTGTCAGGCCCCATCAATAAGGGTGGACTAGCAAGAGTTCCCATCAGATGTCAAACCTCAAACTTCCTAGAATGCTGGAATATGACTTGCTTTCTTTTTTTTAAAGAGAAAGTCAGGCAGGCAGGCAGGAGGAAAAAAGAGAGAAGGAAGAAGCACTCTATTTAGTTGTTAATTTTAATTGTTCTCCCCGGTCCTGAGCTGTGAACCCAGGTCCTTGGATTGCATGTGGACTGCGCCCCAGGCATGGGCTTAACATCTGAGCCACGAGGGCATGACACGTTTCTTTGATCCTCATCAATGTCCACCTTCTTCATTCCATGTCTTAATAATTATTTAAAGACTTTTTTTTTTAATGGAAAGGTGCAGGCAGGAAGGAAGAAAGAGGAAGATTCATTTATGTACTTTAGTTGTTCATCTTGGTTGTTCCCCCGGGCTCTGGGACGTGAACTTGGGTCCTTGGGCTGGATGTGGTTTGTGCAGGCTGGAGGCAGCAATCTTAACCACTAAACCCCCAGAGGCTCCTATTTAAGCATTTTCATGCTTCTAGGACAAGTCCTGAGATGCTCCCTTGTTTTCCCTCATTCTCTTGTGACACAGTCTATCTTCTCTGCTTGTTGTTTCAATCTCCCTTCCCCTTCACTAGTGGCCTACAGCTCAGGTGAACGGCAATCCAGATTTGTACCAATCTCAGGACCTGCCCAACACTACTGTTTTTGTTTTAGCCATTGCAGGTAACAAAGGATGGGATATATTTTCCTTGTTTCTAGTTCCTTTTTGTTTCCTTAGGTATCCAGTGAACCAAACCAACTCCTCGGGAGTTAGATGCATCATTTCTAAACTCCATTAGTGACTTTTGCCTCCAGTAACGGAGCGCAGCATTTATGAACCTCGCAACTGCAGTTTCCTGCCATAGTGAATCCACAGCTCTCTGGGAGTTAAAGCTTCGTCACACCCAACGGTCTCATCACTTCCTTCGAGATAGTGGGAATTCACCTGTGAGCACACCTGTTTTTGTTATTAATTTTTAAAGGAAAGGTACAGGCAGGAATGAAAAGGAGGAAGAAGCATTTTCTTTATTTTAATTAGTTGTTTAGCTTAGTTGTTCCCCCCCACCCCCCGGCCCTGGTCGCAAACATGGGTCCCTGGGATGTGTGTGGACTATGCCAGACAGAGGTGGTCGACTTATCCACTAGGCCACCAGGATGTGCGTGAGCACACCTTTTAATCCAGAACCAACCAACCAATCCAGAGCCCACACGCCCACCACGTAATTTACTGGATTCTTAGTCTGGGCCATTTCCCTGTCCTGATAACCCCAGACTCAGGTACCAAACATTCAGCAGAGCCTCTACTCCCCAGAGTTCACTGAAAGTATTTGCATCAGCCATCCAAAGCCTGCTGACCCTACCTTGCCTATTCCTTCTTACCAACAAGAGCTGTGGCCCCATTTCCCCTCTCCCTCCCTCCTGACCAGCAGTGATACATCCCTGTGTGGGCCAGCATGGCGTAGCATGCCTCCCCTTTCTAGAGAATCTGGAATAAAAACTCCCTCTTTCAGGACAACCACGTCTGTGTCTGTGTGTCTGACCACAACTAATTAAAACAATTCTTGAGTCTCCTATGCACTTGGCACTGCGAGCAGGCCGGCTCCCTGCCGCATGGCAGTGCTATGTCCTTAGCCTGCTCTTGACTTACATGTTGGATCCAACAGGCAGTGGCCACTGCCTGGGGAGGCGCTGCTGGTCACAGGTGTTCCTGACCTGGAGGTCTGCGGCATTGTTTTGGTTTTTGTGGGCTGTCACTGAGGATTCTCAACCTAAACTGTGGGTCTGGAAAAGCTGTGTTTTCTGGAGCTGCTGCATAGGCCAAAATGTTAAGTGTCTCAAGATTGAGTGTCTAGCGGCGCCACTCAGGGCCATGATGGTGGAGTACCTGGGGTCCTGACAGGGTAGAGATAATTGGCTGCATTCATTTTTCAAAAAGTTCCCTCCAAAAGGGAGGAGAAAGGCCCTATGCTCCCAGGGCACTTGATAAACCATTTCCTTTTTCCTTCTGAGCCTTGTGGAGTCAAAATACCAGCCTGTTCTGTGGAGCGGTGGGTGAGATTTCTGCCTAAATGTTCCCTCGTGTGTTGTGTGCCATTGGTGAGGTTACTTTGAGGACATCCCCCTCAAAGGAACATGGCACCCCAAAACGGCACTGTTCAGGTCACAAACGTCTCTGCCTTTGTCAGCTGACTGTTACAATTCATCTCTGGACCAAGGGACACTTGAAACATTTTCTATGAAAATAGCATTCCTGGACCCCTGCCAAATAACCCACCAAATCATACCGAATAAAAATGTTCTGGCAGGCCCTGGGGGAGTAGTAGTTGGGTGCAGCCCACATACATCATAAGGTCCCGAGTTCAAGTCTCAGGAACAGTGGAAACAACCAACGTGATCAACTAAATAAAATAAATTCAGTGTTTCTTCCTCTTCTCTCCCTGCTTGCCCACTGGCCTTCATCTCTGCCTGCACCGTTCCTTAGCAACAGTAAATAAAAGAAGTGTCAGTCAATGACTTGAGATGTAACTAAGTCATACTTCAACCACAGGTTCCCCACTCTGTAAAAGTAGAACTTTTTTTTTTTAAAGGAAATGTGCAGGCAGAAATGAAAGCACTACACAGGCAGGCAGGAAGACAGAGGAGGAAAAACATTTTATTTTGTTATTCACATTGGTTGCCCCACCCCCTCTTTTTCCTCTGCATTTTTTTTTTGGTTGCTTTCTGCTGACCTGTTTTTCGAGTTCACTGAGCTATGTGTCAGGTTGACTGATAGGGCCCATAGAGGGAATTCTTCATCTTTGATTTCACGACTTTTACTTCTGCCATTCCCATTCGACTCATTCTTAGTTTCATCTCTCATCTGAGGATCCTCACCTGTTCACGTTGCATACCTTTTCTACCACATCTTTAATGCACTAATCATAGTTACAGCCTCTGTCATCTCTAAATCTGGTCTTAACAGTGGGGATGCTCTCTAACATGCCATCACGCCTTGTTAATCTATTGCGCCTGTGTGCACCCAACTTTATGTACACAGAAAACAATGCCCATTTGCCCATTTCATCATGAAGAACTCAGGTTGTGGTCACCTGAGGCTCCATGGTTAGGTTCCTGAGTCAAGCTGTTCTCAAAAGGAGATTAGTTATAAGTCAAAGAGGGGATGGAATTTCTCTCAGCTCTTGAGATCTGAGTTATAATCCTCCTATCAGTGGTTTCCAGAGGTTCCATGAGACACACCCACTTGCCACAGACATTCTAGGTGCCACTGGGTCACAAGGTCAAGTGGTGGAGACATCTATACTCTGGCACTAATGTCCTTTGCTCTGATTTCTGCTCAAAATATATCACTTTCCAGGTGTCTCTGAGGTGGTCAAAGGATGATGCATAAATGTGGTTAAGTGATGCCTCCAAATCTAAAAAACCCCACCCAGGCATTGTTCCTCTCTTTCTGTAATATGTGGGATGAGGTGTATTTGTCTTTTATCTACAAAGAGATAACTTGACCATTGAACCTCTGCAAAAAAAAAAAAGAGGATGCAGTGATACCCTGAAATCTTGTGGTATTTGTGCTCACCAAATGAATGGCGTAAGTCTTAAGACATCTAAGTATCTGCTGCTTCCCTGTTCCCCAAACCAATCAGCACATATCAGTGTAGAAGATCAGCGTTAGGTTTTAAGGAGGCAGGTGGTGAAGATAGCTACAGATTATACTGTAGCAGAGAGCAGGTGAGACATGGCCCTGGACAAGACTGGGCGGGGGAGGGGGGTGTTGGTCCTAGCGATGAAAACACTCCTCTGGTGGTCCTGACAAATGGACAGAAACAAAAGGCATGAGCTAGAGCAATACCTACCTGCCACGTATCAAGCTGTGCTGATTTGCCGCAATCAATACATACTACTAAGTCCTCACTTTGATAGGTTCTCTGAAAGAGTGATTTTAATAGTGTGCCTTGGTGGCTCAGGCACTAAGCCGGGAGCTGGGGTGTGGACCATGTAAAGCTTGAGGACCCTGGTTGACAACCAGACCTGAGCCAGAAATAAATATTTGTTTATAAAAGAAAAATTAGAATGCTTCCTCCTCTTCTTCCTTCCTTAAAATGCTGCTTCTCCTTTCTCACAAAGGAGGTACACTCTGGTGCAGCAGCAGTTGGGTTGCTGCATCTGAAGGCACACAGGCCATATACCCATGGCTTTGAGTCCTGAGTCAAGGAAGCAACAATGTAACCAACTAAATAAAATTTAATGAAGTGCTTTTTCCTCCTTTCTCTCTCTGCCTGCCTGCTCACCTTCATTCCTGCCTGCTCCTTTCCTTTTAAAAAACATAAAGGGTGACTGACCATATGTGTATGAGTCTAATCCCAGGCTCTTGTCTCACTGATATATTTTATGTCTATATCTGGACACTGGTATCATCTTTTCTTGAATATTGTAGCTTTATAATATGTCTAGAGTATCTCAGAGAGTGTCAGATCCTCAGATTTCTTATTGCTTTCCAAACTTGTCTTGGCTTTCTATACATACATTTTTGGATCAACATGTCAATTGCTAAAAAAAAAATACATATATATATATATTTTAAACAGTCTGAAAGGATCTTGGTTGGCACTGCAGTGAATTTATAGATTCAATCAGGAAGTCAGTCATAAGATGAAAGTCACTTCATCTTAACAATACTGAGCCTTCCGGGGTACCTCCCACTTATCTGTGTCTTTCGTTCTTTCATTCGTGTTCTGAAGCCTTTAGGTCTAGGTCTGGCACATATGTTGTCAGATTTATGCTTGAATACATCACGTTTTAAGGGTGTCATTAAAAAGAGGTAGTATTAGTTTATTTTTACTTGTGTTACTGTACAGAAATATAATTACTGCACACCCTGATGACTCAGGTGTTAAGTCTGCAGGTGCAGACGTACAGTCCATAAAGGCCCCTGAGTCAGGCGGAAGAACCAAAACTGAATAATCAAATAAATGAATAAAAATGCTTCTTTCTTCTCTCTCTTCCTGCCTGTTTGCCTACTTGTCTTCATTCCTGCCTGTATTATATATTGATCTTGCATCCTGTGACTCAGATACAGTCACATATTAATTTTAATTGTTGCTTTCCAAAATGACATAATAAAAAATTTTAAGTTGAATGTTATACATCCATACATGCACTAGTCTTACATTAGCTTGTTACTTTCATTATCAAATCTCTCCCTCCCTCCGTCTCCTCCTCCCCC
>RJWH01005076.1:63897-77871 GCA_004363575.1 Solenodon paradoxus | reverse complement strand
GGGGACACCTAGTGGTGAGGGGGAGTAGTGCATCTGGATGACTGAGGTGGGAGCCTGTAGAAGTCAAAAATGAGAACTGGTGGCTGGAACTGGGACAGTTGGAGGAGACTGCAGGGGAAGGGGCTGGCTTTCTGGACAGTGAAGAAGCTTGGTTTAGAGGAGCCCAACAAACCTAAATTCCGATTCAGACTCTTCCATGTCATGGCTGTTTGTCCTTAAGAGCATAACTCAGCCTCTCTGTGTCTCCATTTAAGTGCCAAATAAATGACAGCTGCTATTTTTTTATAATCCCCCCCAACCCCCCCGGTTCTTGAATCTGGGTACATGGCTTTCACAGCCTGCACCTTAGCTGGGGTCTGCCTTTATTGTGATTTCTTTCACATTTGGGAGTCAGGTTGGAAGATCTTCAGGTACAAGTGGGTGGGAGGGAGGGGTAAAGAGAGAGAGATTGAGAGGGGTAATGCAGTTCCTGAGGGGATAGATCCTCAGAGATAAAGGCCCTGGGAGGGTGATGGGGGAGGTCTCACAGCTGCAGTAATAGCCCCTTTGATGCAGCGGTTTCCATTTGAGGACATCCCTGGGCCTGGCTGGGAGGGAAATGGTGTGGGGGGTGGAGTGTGCAGGCTGGAGAGAGGGTCATGAGGCCGGAAGTGAGAGCTGGGGCTGGCAGCCCAGCTCCCCTGGGGAGGTAGTGGGTGGGGGAAGGGAGGCCGGCTGGGGAAGGGGTGGGGTGGTCACAGCCACAGAGGGGGAGGGTGGGGCTGGGGACTCAAGGATGTGGGCTGGCGCTTCCCGGCACTATGCAGAGCAGGTTGAGGCCCCAGCCCCCTCCCAGCCAGCTGGTGTCCCTAAGGGCAGGCTCAGACACACTGACCCATTAGCAGACAGAAGGACACAGGGGCCCTTTTGACTTTGTTCACAGACCAGGACTAGGTAGTACCCTTGGGAGGGGGCCAAGAGAATGGCTTCTGGGTGTGGTGGCCACAGGAGCCAGCTGCTTCCCTCAGATCCTGGAGCCTGTGAAAGAGCAGTGGACAGTCAGGAGGGCTGGCAGGAGGACATGCCCTAAGGTCTTCACGGATCAGGCCCCAAGTGGGAGGTCTCCTGAGCAGGGAGGCTTGGGGAGTCCCACCCTCAGTACTGGAGGAATGCTAGGGCTGGTAGGCACCACAAAGAGGGCACCAGAAGCAAGCATACTGGTGTTCATCAGGCTTGGAGACTCCACAGTCTGAACCCTTTCCCTCCTTTGTGAGGGTGTCCTGCACAGTCCTTCCTGCAAGAGCAGCAGTGAAATTCTGGAAGCAGAGAGAGCCTGTCCTGGGAGGAGTTAGTTCAGTCTACAGCCAGGCATGCGGGAGAGCAGAACCCTCAGTGAGCCAGGAGGCAGGGCAATGAAGAACAGCTGAGGCCTGAGACCTGTACAGAGGGAAGGCACAGCGAACAGAGGGATGTTCTGCCTGAATGAGCAACAGAAGGGCCCTCCCCCTACTGTTCTGTAGCCTTAGGCAAAGTCTCTTTTTCTATAGTCTCAGTTTTCTCATCTGTAAAGTGGGAGGAGCTCTGGGTGGCACTAGTGCAGTGTAGCCAACGGGGGAACTGATTAAAAATACAGATTCCCAGATGTCCCTTCAGATCTATGAGTCAGACTCCCCTGGACCAGGGCCTGGGTATCTGGAATGTTACACAGCTCCCCCAGGCCCAGGGTTTGGAAGCCAATGGGTTAGATGATTTTAAGGTTCCTCCCAGCCTTAAATTAGACCACAGCTCTAGAAGGAGCTCTTTCAGGAGTGGCTGAAAGAACTGCAGGAGCTGGGATTGGAAAGAAGCTTTGGACTTAGGGCAGAATTAGGAATCCTGCCACTTGAGTGACTTCAAGCAAGTTACACAACGACTTTGAGCCTGTTCCTCTGTAACATAAGCCTAGTAAACCATGCTTCCCAGGTTACCTTGAAGATTCCGGGGTCACGGATATGGAGGTGCTTCATAGACTGCAGATCACTGCCTACTAAAGGGGAATGGAGTGGGCTGCTCTGAGTTACTACCGAGGTCTGTCACCACAGCCCTGCATCCCAAATGGGGTGACAGCCCTGGGCAATATGACAGCTTGTGTCCATGGGAGTCCTCCCTGGGGATCAGGTCAGGACCAAACACTGGGCAGTGACAGAGTCAATCTTTAAGACATTCATATAGGTCAGAGCCCACTCAAGATCCCAATTCCTGGGGATCAGCCAAAACCCTGGGTCTCTGGCTCTCTTAGGAATTCACCACGCGTAGATCTAAATCCCACCTCTGCCCTGAGCAGCTCAGGAAGTCAGTTAGTAAACATTTATGTAGCATCCTTAGCCCAGCTCCTGGGGTCAAAGGATATAGCAGTAAAGAAGACAGATGCAGTTCCTGCCCCAGCTCCAGGGGGAGACACACTGAACAACCAGTCATACAATTGATTAAAGCTACAATTAATGCTGTGAAGGGGAAACAGAGCAGTCTCTGAGAGGCATGCAGCAGGGGCCAGAGGTCAGATGAGGAGTCAGACCAGCTCTTCCTGATAAAGGTAGAAGAGGAGCTAGAATGTTCCTATCCATATTCTTCCCTCCACATCCTTCATGGGTCCCACTTCCGGATCTGGACAAGAATGAGACACAGCCCATGGAACTGATGATCTGTGTGCCCCCTTGCACTCATTGATTGTGTGCCCTCTTGTTTGTTCATCTGTTCCTTCTTTCCTTCATTATATATATATATATTATAATTTTATAGTGCTTTTTAAATTTAATTTATTTTAAGGAAAGGTGCAGGCAGGAAGAAAAAGTAAGAAGTATTTTCACTTGTTTTATTTAGTTCATCTTGGTCATTCCTGCTAGTCCTGGGACACAAACTGGGACGTGGGATGTATGTAGATTATGTCCAACCACCATTCCACCAGGGTGTACCCTCTTTTTAATTTTTAAATTTTAATTTCTAGTGTTATAACTGTACTTTCTAGCTTTCCCCCTATCTCCCAGGCCCAGGTCTCAAACCTAGGTCCCTGGCTTTCATTGCCTGCTGCCTAGCTGCTTGAGCTACAGGCGGGCACCTTAAATATTCTTAAGCATGCTATGTGATAATCTGCATATGGGGAGACACACAGAAAGTAAACAGCGCAGGCATTATTGCCTTCCTGGTCCCTGACCTGGGTTGGTTTCCTCACCTATAAAAAGAGGGAAGATCCAGGACCTGGGTTCAGATCCTGGGGCGGGAGTAGGGGGGTAAGGACACAACCAAGATGAACATCTAAATAAGATAAAGTGCTTCTTCCTCCTCTCTCTTGCTGCCTGCCGGCCTCTGCTCACCTTCATTCCTGCCTGTACCTTTCCTTTAAAAATAAGCGGGGAAGAGAATCATTGATCTCAGGTTTGTAAGCGAATTAGATGAGATAATCCATATAAAATGATAAACCCAGGGTTGGAGCAGAACAAGTCCACAAGTATGAGCTTTCATCATTGTTGACTCCCTGGTGTGATTGTTAAACCTCTGACCTCAGGCCCGCTTCACTTTTTCTTTGCAGCTCTGACCCCACGAATAATTAGACCATGTATGATTTTCTGACCAGTGTGTGTCTGCCCAGTCCTTGCAGAGTAGTCAGGCTGTAAATAATGTGTGTGAATGAGTGCTGTTGCTTCGTCTCTGAGCCTCCATTTTTGCAGCTGCACAATGGGGTGATTAATAGCCCCCACCTCGAAGGACTGGTATAAAGAAGTAAACGAAACGATGACTGGACAGCTTCCAGCCCAGCTCCTGGTGCACAGTAGGTGCTCACTAAACCTGAGCTGTGATGATCCTTTCCAGGCGCTGTCCGCACCCTGAGGCCTGGGCTCAGGCCGAAGTTGCTCCACGGCTCCCTCAGCTGACAGCCAGCGACTGGCAGAGCCCCTAGACACGGGGGCCCTCTCTCCCAGGTCAGCTGGGTGTGTGCCCAGGAGGGGCTCCAGAGCAGCTGGGGGTGGTATGTGGAGAAGACTGGGCCAGTGGGTAGGTGGGCAGTGGTCGGGCTGTGGCCCTCAAACCCTTCAGGCTCCGGTGATGGTGGATACCCCGTCTTGTGCCCACAGAAACCTCCAGTGTGACAGCCCAGGCGGCAGAGCCGAGGTGAGCGGCTGGGGTTCTCCTAGATCCCTGGGGATGGGGCCAAGCAGGAAGAAGTCATGCCCTTGATGGGCTGTCTCTCAGGCAAATGTGCTCTCTTCCTGGGCCCGTAGCCAGGGTCTAGAAGGGGTGAGTTGTCAGTAAGTGGAACCTGGGACCCATGAGGGCTTCGCTGTGCCTGTGGTGGTTTGGGAAAGACTGGGAATTGGCAAAGGAATTGGGCTTGCGGGGAGGCTTGGGGGAGGCAGGGGCCTGCTGAGGCCACAGGAAAAGGAGGACTTAGGTATTCAGTGAGGAACCTCCTACCTGTTCTGCCCAGCAGGTCCTGGTCCCGGCTTCTCGCACCCTCATGTCAGCCCCGGCCCCGCCTGGTGGCCCGCGGAGGACAAGGTCAGGATGCGTGTGAAGCCCCAGGGCCTGGTGGTGACTTCCAGTGCCGTGTGCAGCTCTCCTGACTACCTCCGGGAGCCCAAGTACTACCCCGGCGGCCCCCCCACTCCCCGGCCCTTGCTTCCCACCCGGCCCCCTGCCAGCCCACCCGACAAGGCCTTCGCCCACACCTTCTCCGAGAACCCACGCCCACCCCCACGCCGGGACCCCAGCACCCGGCGCCCACCCGTCCTTGCCAAGGGAGACGACCCGCTGCCCCCTAGGGCAGCCCGACCTGTCTCTCAGGCCCGCTGCCCTGCACCCGCCGGAGACGGCAACAGCTCCCGCCGGCACCGGGACAACGGGAGGGTGAATCTCCGTCCAGTGGTGCGGCTGATTGACATCATGAAGGACCTGACACGGCTCTCGCAGGACCTGCGGCACAGCGGCGTGCACCTGGACTGCGGTGGGCTCCGGCTCAGCCGCCCACCCGCCCCGCCTCCCGGCGACCTTCAGTACAGCTTCTTCTCCTCACCCAGCCTGGCCAACAGCATCCGCAGCCCTGAGGAGCGGGCTGCTCCCCACGCCAAGTCAGAGCGGCCCAGCCACCCCCTCTACGAGCCTGAGCCTGAGCCTAGGGACAGTCCCCAGCCTGGCCAAGGCCACAGTCCCGGAGCCACGGCCGCAGCCACTGGTCTGCCCCCAGAGCCTGAGCCAGACGGCCCTGATTACTCAGAACTTGCTGACGCTGACATTCTTAGTGAGCTGGCCTCCCTTACTTGCCCTGAGGCCCAGCTGCTAGAGGCCCAGGCCCTGGAGCCACCATCGCCGGAGCCGGAGCCTCAGCTCCTGGACTCCCAGACCCGTTTCCTGGACCCACAGGCACTAGAGCCGCTCGGGGAAGCTTTAGAGCTGCCACCCCTACAACCGCTTGCTGATCCCCTGGGGCTTCCGGGCCTAGCTCTGCAGGCCTTGGACACCCTGCCTGACTCCCTGGAGTCACAGCTGCTTGACCCTCAGGCACTCGACCCTCTGCCCAAGTTGCTCGATGTCTCTGGTCGCCGCCTGGAGCCCCAGCAGCCCCTGGGGCCCTGCCCATTGGCTGAGCCCTTGCGCCTGGACCTGTGCTCGCCCCATGGCCCCCCTGGGCCTGAGGGTCACCCCAAGTACGCCTTGCGGCGCACTGATAGGCCAAAGATCCTGTGTCGCCGACGGAAAGCCGGACGGGGGCGCAAGGCAGATGCTGGACCTGAGGGCCGCCTGCTGCCCCTGCCTATGCCCACGGGGCTGGCGGCTGCCCTGGCTGAGCCCCCGCCACCACCGCCTCCACCACCTCCCGCCCTGCCAGGCCCAGGCCCAGTCCCCGAGCTGGAGCCGGAATCTTCCCAGACCCCAGTGGTCCCTGCCCGCAAAGGCAAGTGCCGGGGCGTGCGGCGCATGGTGGTGAAGATGGCCAAGATCCCCGTGTCCCTGGGGCGGCGGAACAAGACCACGTATAAGGTATCGTCCTTGAGCAGCAGCCTGAGCGTGGAGGGCAAAGAGCTGGGCCTGCGTGTGTCGGCTGAGCCCACCCCACTGCTGAAGATGAAGAACAATGGACGGAATGTGGTGGTGGTCTTCCCACCGGGCGAGATGCCCATTATTCTCAAGCGTAAGCGCGGCCGCCCTCCTAAGAACCTGCTGCTGGGTCCCGGCAAGCCCAAGGAGCCAACCGTGGTGACAGCCGAGGCAGCTACCGTGGCGGCGGCCACTATGGCCATGCCAGAGGTGAAGAAACGGCGGCGGCGGAAGCAGAAGCTAGCGTCTCCCCAGCCGTCTTACGCAGCAGATGCCAACGACAGCAAGGCAGAGTACTCGGACGTCCTCGCCAAGCTGGCCTTCTTGAACCGCCAGAGCCAGTGTGCCGGGCGATGCTCTCCCCCTCGGTGCTGGACGCCCAGCGAGCCTGAGTCAGTGCACCAGGCGCCTGACACCCAGAGCATCTCCCACTTCCTGCATCGGGTGCAGGGCTTTCGACGACGAGGCGGCAAAACGGGTGGTTTTGGTGGCCGGGGTGGGGGCCATGCGTCCAAGGCAGCCCGGTGCTCCTTCAGTGACTTCTTTGAAGGCATCGGCAAGAAAAAGAAAGTAGTGGCAGTGGCAGCTGCTGGGGTCGGGGGCCCTGGCCTCACCGACCTGGGGCTCCCACGCAAACGTGGCCGGGGAGAGGTGGATGCCATGACTGGGAAGCCCAAGCGCAAGAGGCGATCTCGGAAGAATGGGACTCTGTTCCCAGAGCAGGTGCCCAGTGGCCCAGGCTTTGGGGAAGCAGGTGCTGAGTGGGCTGGGGACAAAGGTGGTGGCTGGGCCCCTCACCACGGGCACCCCGGTGGGCAAGCTGGCCGAAACTGTGGGTTCCAGGGGACCGAGGCCCGGGCCTTTGCCTCCGCTGGGCTGGAGAGTGGGGCTTCAGGCCGCGGCAGCTACTACAGCACGGGGGCAGCTGCGGGCCAGACTGAGCTCAGCCAGGAGCGCCAGAACCTCTTCACTGGCTACTTTCGCTCCCTGCTCGATTCGGATGACTCCTCCGACCTCTTGGACTTCGCCCTCTCGGCCTCTCGGCCTGAGTCCCGGAAGACATCGGGCACCTACGCCGGGCCCCCCACCAGCGCCCTGCCTGCCCAGCGGGGCCTGGCCACCTTCCCCGGCCGGGGAACCAAGGCCAGCCCGGTGGCAGTGGGTGGCAGTGGGGCTGGGGCAGAGCCTTCCTTCCAGCCAGTTCTGGCCACTCGCCAGAGCTTCCCACCAGGCCGGGCAGCGAGCTATGGGATAACCGCGGCCGCTTCAGACTGCCGGGCAGCCGAGACCTTTCCGAAGCTGGCTCCCCCGCCTTCCGCTGTGGCCCGCTCACCGACCACCCACCCACCCGCCAACACCTATCCCCCTCAGTACAGTGGCTACGGGGCTGCACAGAGCGTCTTCGCCCCTGCTAAGCCCTTCACGGGCCAGGACTGTGCTAACAGCAAAGACTGCAGCTTTGCCTACGGCAGCGGCAACAGCCTGCCTGCCTCCCCCAGCAGCGCCCACAGCACCGGCTATGCCCCGCCGCCCACTGGTGGCCCCTGCCTGCCACCGGGTAAGGCCTCCTTCTTCAACAGCTCTGATGGGGCCCCCTTCTCTGGTTCAGCCCCCACTCCCCTGCGCTGTGACAGCCGGGCCAGCACTGTCTCACCCGGTGGCTACATGGTGCCCAAGGGCACCACAGCCTCTGCCACCTCCGCCGCCTCCTCCTCCTCCTCCTTCCAGCCCTCGCCTGAGAACTGTCGGCAGTTTGCGGGGGCATCTCAGTGGCCTTTCCGGCAGGGCTACGGAGGCGTGGACTGGGCCTCAGAGGCCTTCAGTCAGCTCTACAATCCCGGCTTTGACTGCCACGTCAGTGAGCCCAACGTGATCCTCGACATCTCCAACTACACGCCACAGAAGGTGAAGCAGCAGACGGCCGTGTCCGAGACCTTCTCCGAGTCGTCGTCTGACAGCACCCAGTTCAATCAGCCAGTCGGAGGTGGTTTTCGGCGTGCCAACAGCGAGGCCTCAAGCAGTGAGGGCCAGTCGAGCCTGTCCAGCCTGGAGAAGCTGATGATGGACTGGAACGAGGCCTCCTCTGCCCCCGGCTACAACTGGAACCAGAGTGTCCTCTTCCAGAGCAGCTCCAAGCCCGGCCGTGGACGGCGGAAGAAGGTGGACCTGTTTGAGGCCTCGCACCTGGGCTTCCCGTCGTCCGCCTCGGCCACGGCCTCCGGCTACCCATCCAAACGGAGCACCGGGCCCCGGCAGCCACGGGGGGGACGGGGCAGCGGGGCCTGCTCAGCCAAGAAGGAGCGGGGTGGCGCAGCAGCCAAAGCCAAGTTCATCCCTAAACCACAACCGGTCAATCCGCTGTTCCAGGACAGCCCAGACCTCGGCCTGGACTACTACAGTGGGGACAGCAGCATGTCACCACTGCCCTCACAGTCCAGGGCTTTTGGCGTGGGCGACCGAGACCCCTGTGACTTCATGGGCCCCTACTCCATGAACCCGTCCACGCCGTCCGATGGAACCTTCGGCCAAGGCTTCCACTGCGACTCGCCCAGTCTGTGCGCCCCAGAGTTGGATGGCAAGCATTTCCCGCCACTGGCCCACCCACCCACGGTGTTTGATGCTGGCTTGCAGAAGGCATACTCACCCACCTGCTCACCCACCCTGGGCTTCAAGGAAGAGCTACGGCCACCACCCACTAAGCTGGCTGCCTGTGAACCCCTCAAGCACGGGCTCCAGGGGGCCAGTCTGGGCCATGCAGCTGCAGCCCAGGCCCACCTGAGCTGCCGGGACCTGCCGCTGGGCCAGCCCCACTACGACTCACCCAGCTGCAAGGGCACAGCCTATTGGTACCCACCCGGCTCAGCTGCCCGCAGTCCACCCTATGAGGGCAAGGTGGGTTCAGGGCTACTGGCTGACTTCCTGGGCAGGACGGAGGCCGCGTGCCTCAGTGCCCCACACCTGGCTAGCCCACCGGCCACGCCCAAGGCCGACAAGGAGCCGCTGGAAATGGCCCGGCCCCCCGGACCACCCCGTGGTCCTGCTGCAGCCGCTGCTGGCTATGGCTGCCCACTCCTTAGTGACTTGACCCTGTCCCCTGTGCCGAGGGACTCGCTGCTGCCCCTGCAGGATACTGCCTACAGGTATCCAGGCTTTATGCCGCAGGCGCATCCCGGCCTGGGTGGGGGCCCCAAGAGCGGCTTCCTGGGGCCCATGGCGGAACCTCACCCTGAGGACACATTCACCGTCACCTCCCTGTAGTGCCAACTGAAGTGCCGACTGGACCTCGAGGTTTTATTCCTGGGTGAGTCTGGGGATGTGGGTGGAGTGGGCAGAGCCCTGGGACTTGGTGGGGGTGAGGGGTGGGCATTGGAGCTTGGGCAAAGGGCAGAGGTATAGTAATGAGCAGGAAGGATTTAAGGACAAGATTGGGAACCTGACAACGGGGAGTAGGGGTTAAGAAGGACTCTGAGATTAGATGTTAGGAACAATCTTAAAGAGGAATGAGGCCTTTTGGCTGGGGGACCTGGGTTGGGGCTTGGATCCTGAGGGAGCCTTGTTACTGAAATGACTGGATGGGCCTTTCTTGTTTGGTTCCTCAGGGTTATCGCCCTCATCCATGCTACATTCTAGGCAGGCAGCTCCTGGGTCCTGGGAAACACTCACTACTTGACTTCTTTCCAGGGAGGGTGTTCATGTCACCCCATGTGAGACAAGTGAAAGGAGAAGCAGGCTGGGCAATTGATTATCCGCAGGACTCTATCCAGGGTCCAACGCTGCCAGCCTCCCTCATTTCCCCCAAGCTTCGCTTTATTGAGTCCAAGATGCAGTCTGCTGAAGGTCAGGGTGTGGCCAAAATGTCTTGGTCACACACCCAGTGAGGGCTTTGCAAAGTGATCCAAAATACCCTTTCCTGGACTCCTAGGCTTCTCCGACTCCCCTGAGCAAGAAAGGCTATCATTCAACGTCTTTGGCCCAAGGCGAGCTCGGTGGTCCCGAGTTCTGGCGTAGGGGTCGGGGGTGGAGAACCTGCAACCTGTGGTCCTGTCAAAAAGCTGGTCCTTTTCCCGAAGCCAAATGCTTCTCCAAGACTTCAGTTTAATGTCATCAGGTGTTTAGATACTGTTTTTATCAGATGCTGGGACCTCATTAGCTCCAGTCACCATTTTGGCGTTCTCAAGATTTTATGTTTAAAAAGTAGAAAATAAAAGAGAAAAAATGCCCCAGAAATGGTAAAAAGGATCAGAGCCGGAAGAGTCATTTTCTTGAACAACAACTTGCTCCAGAAACACAGCCCCAACTGACCCACCGCATCCCATTTTCGGACAACAGACTTGTCACAAAATTGGCCCAGATACCGTGAGTGATGGGCAACGGGACCAGGGGCCTGAGCCCCTCACCCTCCACGGCAGCATCCTGGGAGTGTCTCTTCCTGGAGAAGGGCGAGCAGGGCTCCTGGAAAGCCCCGGGCCTGCTCTGGGGAGAGGCCAGAGTGACTCAAGATCCTAAAGTCATGTTAGTTGAAACTTACTACTCCCTCTGCCTGACACCACATCCCCTGGTGCCTGAAGGTGACAAAGGGCAGCACATGGGAGTCAGGAGACCTGAGGACAGATTTTCCTCCAACAGACCACCAACTTGCTACCTGCCCTTGACCCAGCTCATGTGCCACTAGCCCAGCCTCTGTTTCCCCACCTGGTTAAAGAAATCGACTGATAATCTCTTAGGCTCTTGCATCTCTGCATGGCATAGACAGTGGGCCAAACCTTTTTTTTGTTCTTTTTTGGCAGCATATTTTTCCTTCTAATGAAGCCAAGCCAAGATTAAAATGGCCTTCCATTCCCCCTGTGTCTCATTGCAAGCAGCAGAGCCACAGATCTGAAGCAGGCGAGGGAGAAGCTGCTTAGGGTTTAAAATGTCAAACTCTTGATCCTTCTCACTGGAGGGGAGATGTCTCATGGATAATCCAGAAATGTGAAATAATCCCAAAAAACCATTCCTCCTGGGCTCTGGGTGGGAAAAATAAACGGGTGTGGGGCTGGATGTTTGGGCAGGTCACAGCTCAGTGAGATACATAATGGAACCACCCAGCAAGGCCTGAACGCAGGAGGAACTGGGATGCCATCCAGCCCCACATTTTGGCCCCGCTTCCCACTCAGAGTTGGGAGTTGACAAGACTGTCCTCAAACCCATGCATTCATTTGTTTCAGAGACATCTGTTCCAGCACCCACCTCGTGCTGGGCATTGGGGGTCCCACAGTGAATGCCACCTCAAGGGGGTGTTCTTGGTCCTCAGAGGGCTTCCAGTTTAGTGGGACAGACAGGAAGCACGTGATGTGAAGCATTTACTCTTAGAGCCGTAGGAAGGACTGTGCAGGAGAGGAAAGGCTAGGACATGAGGATCTACAGCAAGCTGACCAGATCCTGAACTGGTGCCTGAAGATGAGGGTGTTGTCGCTAGACAGGAAGTGGAAAGAGCATTCTGGGCAGAGGGAAAACTGGGTAAAGCCTTGAGTCAGGAAGTTGCTCTGCTTGGAGAAACTGATGGGAGGACAGAAACACTGAGTGAGGAGAAGAAGCAGGCAAGGCCAGGTCCTGGAGGGCATTGGAAGGAGTTTGAACTTTACCCCAGGACAAATGAGGAGCCATTGACAAGTTCTTAGCTGGAATGGCATGGGTCATGGGAACAGGGAGAGTATTGGAGTAGGGGGACAGCTGCAGTGGTCCAGGCAAACAAAGGGGTGGCTTGGACAAGGTGAGGCTGTCTCCCTTCCTTATCTAAGATGGCGTCACAGCTCCATCAAAGCAGCCTTCCAGTGCCAGGGACTGGTTGAAATGATTGTTGGAGTGAAATTGTTAGAGAAAGGATGAGGAAGAAGAGTTAACTGGGAGTGTCACTCTCCACAAAGGGCTTAAGTAGAGTGACAGTGACGGTGCTCTTTCACCAGCAGGCAGAGCCCTTTGGAGAGGACCTCTGGAGGGGCAATAATTCAGCTCAGCCTTAATCTTGAGTCCTGGTCCCTGTCCCCGTCCCGTCCCGTTCCCCCCCCCCCCCCCCCCCCCCCCCCCCCCCCCCCCCCCCCCCCCCCCCCCCCCCCCCCCCCGCGACCTCCACCTGTGCCCAGCGTGGGAGGAGACAAAGCAGATACCGCCCCTGTTCTCAGAGCTCAGCACCCACCCAGGGAACCAAAGACAAGTACACAAAAAACCTGAAAACACTCAGCAGAGGTATCATGAAATATTTGCTCTGCCCTTTTACAGCACTGCCTTGTTGACCCTTCACAGCACCCTGGGAGGTGGGTGTGCCGCCCCCATCAGAGTTGCACAGGGGATCCCTCCATAATAAGTGGTGGAGTCAGGACTCGAACCCAGCACTGTGCTGCTCCCCACACCCCACAATCTGGGTACTCTGCCGTCCTGCTCCCTCTCCACCCCTCACCCTTCATTCTCCATCTGCAAAATGACAGATTGGTGGGATGCTCCCTGCAACTCTTTCTGGGCCTGACATGTTAAATGGATTGTAAGGTTCTGTGGAAGAAGCTGCTGTTGAGCTCGACCTTGAAGAATAAGGGAGATTTGGACACATGGAGATGGGGGAGGGCCTGTCCAGGCAGAGCTCTGTGGACAAGGGCAGGTCACATCCCAGTGTGAATTAGAAGGAGGAAAACTCAGAGGCAGAGTGGGAAAATGGGACCTGAATGGTCTGTGGCTGATGGGACAGAGAGGGAAAGGAGTGGGGGGTGGAGGCACTTGGGCCCCTGGCAGACATCTTCTCTAGACCCTTAGAGAGAAGGCAGCACTTGATAGCCTGGCTCTGCATTGGCCCCTCATGGCTGAAGACGGGGCCTACCAGACCCAGGGGACATGAGTGGGAGGGTAGGAAGGGCTCAATGGTGCTCAGGAATTTCAAGTCCCCCACTCTTCCCAGGTCCTTCTTAGGCCTAGATGTGAGGCCAAGAGAAATGTCACAGGTCCTCCAAGGTTACACCAACTGGGGCCTGACCAGAGCAGGAAGCAGTTTCCACGGCCACCATCCAGCCAGGGTTAGCAGGCATGCCCAGACCTGGTCCTGGCCCCAGCTGCCCTGGGCTTTGTCTCTCTGTGTCTTGAAACCTCAAGAGGTCACTTGATCTTGCCTCTGGCTCTGAGCAAGAGGCTCTCATGTCAGGGGTCAGCCAGTCCTGCCCGGCCTCTTCTGGGCTTCTCTTTCCACTTGCTGAGCCCGTCCTCCTTCCATTCCTTTTGCTTTTCCTGCAGCCATTTTCAGGCCAAGCCTGCTTGTTCTAAGCGCTCGTTTCCTGGAAACATAATCTCTGTGAACATGCCCTCTCACGCTCCTCCTTTCCTATCTCCCCCCAATCTCTGTGGACCCGGAAGAACCCAAGGGAATGTGGCCCTGAAACTGAAGGGTGGTGACTAGGATCATGCCTGTGGGCACAGACAGGCCTCTGTGCAGAGCCCAGTTCCATCCCTTACCAGCTATGTGACCTGGTGAGTCACGTTACCTCACTCTCTCTTGTGCGAATTAAGAGATTACCCGTGAGCACTTAGCCCAGTCCCTGGCACACAGTAAGCATGGAATCAGTGGTTGATAAGTGGTTGGGTAAATCCCTCCCCTCACACTGAGTCCTGGAGCCTCGACCCTTTGCTCCTTACTCAGGACTCTAGTCAGCCCTCTTTCACCTGCCCACCCTGCTTCTCTCCTCAGAAGGATCAATATTCAAGGGTGGGTTGGGGGCCTTTGCCTGATGCCTCTCTGGGAGCCCAGACCGAAGGTAAGTCACAGCCCCCATCCTAAATGACCCAGGTCAGCTAGAAACTGTCCACACAGGTATTCTCACTGCTCACTGCTCCTCTCTGTGTGCTGATAATCTGAGAAAGATTTCCTTGTGGCTTTGTAACCCATGATTCTCTCTCTCTCTCTCTCTC
>RJWH01005076.1:0-63797 GCA_004363575.1 Solenodon paradoxus | reverse complement strand
GAACCAGCCACCTGCCCTCATGGAGTTTGCAGCCCTTGCATATTAAAAACCTCCACAGGGGCCTCATTCTCCAGGGGAGGGGCTGAAATGCTCCCACCGGAAATGGGGCCTTAACAAATTTAACTTCTCAGAAGCTCCAGCCCTAGTTCAGGTGCCTGCCGGGTCTCAGCCCCATAGCTGTCCTCCCTCCCAGATCTGTTCCCCACATAGTGGTCACCAAAACGCCTGTTCTTCAGCGTTTTTATTTGCATGGTGTCTGGAGCCCTCCAAATATTTACTGGATGAATTGATTAAAGCACATCTCTTCCTGTGACCACTGCTTTTAACACCTTTGATTGCAGTTTCCCCACTCCAGCCTCCTTACCTACAAGATAAACACCCACCTTCCTTGCCTAGTACTCCAGGTATTCGAGGCTTGTTTCTCAGCTGGGACCTCCTTGTGCCCCACCGCACCCCCAGCCTTTACAGCCCCTACAGCCGTGGACTGTAGAATCACAGGCAATTTTCCTGAGGACTCTTCCCAGTATGCCTGCGCCGCCGCCCCCCCACCCCCCCACGTCTTTGCTCTAGTTCTTCTGACCTGATCACCTTTCCTACCCACCATCCACCTCCCACCTGTCAGTTCCTGTCTTTCATTTAGACGGCGCCTCCTCCAAGAAGTGTTCCAGGATCCCTCCCAGACCCAGTTAATCTCTAGCACTTTATGCATCCATGACAGCCCTTCCTGGGAATGTCCTCTTCACCATGCCATCAGCTCTTTTAGGCCAGTTACTCATCTCTACTCTGTCCCCATCTCTCTCCCCAGTGTCTCATCATGCCTAGAACATTTCAGGGGTCAGGGTTTAGGGTTTGTCTTTTATTTTTTTTCCCCTAGAGTCAAGCACATGTAGATTAGAGGGAGCTGTGAGAGGAAAGATTAAGCCCTGTAGAATGGATGTGAGCTGATTTCTCTCACCCCCACCGCCATCAGGATGCGCTCCTTAAAGTGGGGTGGAAACAATAGAAATAAAGGAGTTCAAAATCTCAAGTTAAACCTCTCCCTGTTGACAGAGGGAGGGGGACTCCCAGCCAGCTAGGTAGGAAGCAGAACAGTAGAACCCTGGGGGTCACCTGGTACTGGTTTTTGTTGTCTTTTTTTCCCCCTTTTCTATTTCCACTTCACTGGCACGCCCCACACATTCCCAGCAGTAAGTCATCTGCAGTCGAGAGGGTGGAAGATACATACACGATCCCACCAGGTTGGTGGGTAACTATGGATGTGAACCCCATGTCCTCCTCTATGCCTAGCACAGGAGGTGGGAAGCTCACTAGGGGGAGGGAGTGGTTAGCAGAGGTATAGTTTAAGGAACACCTACCTGGTAGACTTGGGTTTTTTAAAACTTCTGGAGTGGAAAGGTGGGGAGCCACAAACATACTGACCCCTGTACCCCACAGCCTCTCAGTGATCTCCAGGTCCACCTGACCTGAGGGTTTCTCCATCTGTCAGGTGTGGTCTGGACCCAAGGAAGCCATGCCCTCGTCACATTGAAGGGGCAAGGTCCAACTTTGCCTGAAAATGTAGGCGGGTGGTGGGGGGAGGGTCAAATTTTGTCTTTGACAAACTAGTCCTTGAAGATCTCCCCCATTACCTGTTCAACCCCTTATTTTACATAGAAACTGAAGCACAGAGAGGGAAAGAACTTGACCTAGATCACACAGCACATAGGTCTCAAGTCTCAGTCATTCTCTTTCCTTCCTGCTCCCCTGCCTTGTATGAGGTTGAGACCCCCTTCTGAGTGACACACTAGGTGGTGGCAGTCAGACCTTCAGTCATGGCATGACAGTCGCGGTGGATGTGAATGCACGTCTGCTGGCTGCTTAAATGAATGCACAAATGTGTTCTCTTGTGGGGAGAGCAGCTCTCTGGACCCCCTGGTTTATTCTTAATCTACAGCACTTTGAGTCTGCTGAGCTATCGCTTGGTGCCCCTGGTGCCAGCTCCCACTTACAGACAGACCACTTAATGCCCTGGCATCTCAGATATAAAACTGCTGGAGTGCGAGGACTCCATGGTACAGGGCTCTGCAGCCATTCGGTACAGAGGCACTAAAAGGTTAAGTCTCAGGAACAGTACCTGGTGTCCTGGTGTCCTGGGGCGTTATGCACGTGCTGGCATTGGGGATACAGAGGTGCCACACAACAGGTCTCTGTCCTGGAGGAGTGTGGAAGGGAATGACAAGTGCACTCGTAGCTATGGTAACATAGCGGGCTAAGGAGGCATCTGAACCTGTGCAAGACCTGAGCTGGACCTTGACACTGATGGGACCGAGACTAGCCATTCTCAGTACACATGCCTGACCTCAGCGTGTGCTACGCACTGAGCTCAGCAGTGAGTTGCAAAGCAGCCCTAATTCCTTCCGCCAAGGCTGACCTAAGTGCCCCTTCTGAGACAACCCCCCAACCTCTCCCATCTCCCTGCATTGTCACCGCTTCCCTCTGCTCTGTGAGCCTCTCAAGAGCAGGGATTAGACCTCTTGCTCTGTTTTGTGGGGAGGTAGGCCTCATAAGGTTAAGGTTTTGCACAGCCATAGCATCCTCCCTTCTCCCCTGTTCAGGAACCTCTGGTTTTGATTCTCTCCCCATCCCCCACCCTCACCAACGCCCAGATTCTGGCCAAGTCATGAAAGCTGGGGAGGGTGGTGGGTGGAGGAAGGTGAGACAGCGATGGCTTAGCAGAGCTGGAGAAAGCCTCCTGCTGCCTGGCCACGGGCACCACGGGAATGGTTCTGGCAGGAGCTGCCTGCTGGGCTGAGATCACCATGGAGACCTGGCTTGGAGAGGGTCACTGGCAGTGGCTAAGGGCTGGAGGGGGCGGGGACGGGGACAGGGGTGACAGATTTGTGCAGAGGCTCCCAGCCTGCCCAAGGCCCTTAGGGGGAAGCAGGGGAAGCTGGGTTTCTATACAATTGGCTTGCTTAGCAGTTTGGAGCAGCCCACCCTCCTAAGTCTCCCCCTCACTTGTCACCCCAACAAAGGTTGGCAGCTATTCTATAGATAGATGCTCCCAGCCCTCCTGATGAACCTAACCCCCAGACTCTAGTCCTGCCCGCTAATGGGTACCCCACTTATCTCCACAGCTGTTTCTGTTTATCACCCTAACTGCAGAGAGCTGATCTCCATCCCCGCAGCTTCCCCTGCCCCAAGAGGTTCTTTTCTACCCATCATCCCTGTTGTAATACTGCTGTGTCCCCCAGCAAGCATACTTCTTACCCCTATCTCTAATATTTCATCTTCCCTCACCTGCTGGTGAGATGCAGCCCTACCCTCCCTGCATGCTTCCGCTGGTCACCTGGTCTGATACTGGGTGGGATGTTGTCCCTGCCTGGCAGGAGCCCACCTGGTTCCCTTGGCCCTTAGGGGAGTTCTGGCAAGTCCAGCCCCAGGACAAAAGTCTTCCCTGGGGCTGACTGCCCAGCAGACAGCAGCAGAGGCTGAGCAGAATTTAAATGTGACCCTGTTGGGAAGGGAAGCCAAGAAAAAGGACAAGAGAAGAGCAGCTTTCTGAGGCTGCCTGGCTCCTATGGGGTTGGAAAGGGTGGCTAGATTGGCTGAGGAGTCTTAGAAAGTGGCTTTCACCCACACCGGCTCCTTAATTCTGGTGGGATGGTCATTTACCAAGGGTGGGAGATAAGAATTGCAGGGCTCCGAAAGGACAGATCTCTGAAAGGCTAATGAATGGAAGTGTTGAGAATGACCAAGCCTACCCTGTCCCTCTGGGCTCCTCCCCACTCACCCTAGCAAGGCTCAGGGTGAATGGGAAGTCAGGTAGCAGGGTCCCCACAATTATCAGAACTGCCTTGGAAAGGGGGTGGTTCAGATCTTCATTGTCTGGTGATTCTGGAGACTGGGGAGTTTTTGAGCCTCAGGCAGGCAGGGGTGCAGCCAAACACAGATGGTATCATATTAGGCCTTTTCTTTATTCAAATAGACTTTTCCATGTCACCTCTCTAAGGAAAAGAATGCCATTGGTGGGGAGAAAGTTGGATTTAGGAGAAATTACGTCAGTGCTTCACAACTGGTCTGTGCTAAGACCCTGTCTTCTCCATTATGGCTCCTCCACACCACCTAGGTTGGAGGAATCACTAAGCTGATGGTTACATGAGGAAATTGAGGCTTGGAGAGTCAAGTGACCCAAGCACCAGGAAAATAATGAACAGTGATTAGTATAATTTATTACTCCTTTTCGTGCCAGAATTAATCTGCTCTAACCCACTGAAGCCTCTCAACAAACCCGTGGGATAGTTCTGTTAGAACCTTTTTACAGATAGGTAAACAGAGGCTCACAGAGATTCACTATTTTGCCCAAAGAGATAGAGGCGTTATATGGCAATCCACTCCCTAAAAGACCAAGTTCTTAATAGATTTCAATGCCCTGAATCCCAGCTCCACCCAGAGCAAGGTGCGGGCCTTGGACACACATTTTTTTTCTTTTTTTTTTTTTTTTAAAGGAAAGATTCAGGCAGAAGGAGAGGAAGAAGCTTTTCATTATTTTTATTTTAGTTGTACTCTTGATTGTATGCCGCCTCTGCACCCAAATCCCAGGGCATGAACCCAGGTCCTTGGGATGTATGTGGACTGTGCCCAACTGGAGACAGCAGACCTAACTACTACTCCAGCAGGGTGCGCCCACACACCTATTTTACAGATGGGGAAGTTGAGCTCAGAGAAGGCCAGAAGCAGTTGAGAGTCTCATGGGGAGCTGCTTGGAGCTTTCTGGGAGAAGGAACAAGTGGTAGGAACTGAGTGGGGCGGGGGCCTGCTCTTTACCTCCCAGTAGCCAGAGCTCCTTGTCTGCGCCTGATGCTGACTTCTGCCTCCTCTTGTGTTTCTTTGCAGCTTTCAGAAAACCAACGTCAAGACCCCTCCCAGCGTCCACATCGTCCTCTTGCAGGAGCACCTGCCCCTCTGCTGCCCACCCCACCCCACCTGCACCCCTGCAGCCCCCTCTCCCCTCACCCCTCCCTGCCCATCTCCACGCAGAAGCCGAAGGTGAGCCCTTTCTGCACAAAACCAGCAATTGTAAATACTTTTTAAAAATGTACAAAACTTAAAAAAACAAAACACAGTTTTAGAAAAAGACAAAAAAAAAAAAGAGCGAGAGAGCGAGAGAGCGAGCGCGTGCAAGAGATTGCAAGCGGGGCCCCAAGGTGTCCAGAGCCCCTGCAAGTATGCACTGAGAAATTTATCTACAGGTCGTTTGACAAAAATGAACAATATCCTATTTATTGTATATACTGTTTTATTATAAATCGTGGATTGTATATTGCATTCTGTAAACCTGCTGTGGTCCCGTGGTGTGCAAATTCGCATGGTGGGGGGGGAGGGAGAAGAACCTCTTGCGGGAGCTTTTTTTTTTTCTTTCTTATTTTTCACTCTTTTGGGTTTTCTCTTCTGTTGTTGCTGTTTTCTGTTGGCAGGACACACCCAAAGATCCAAGTTTGTATTAAAAAGAAATGAAAAAAAGCAAAAAAAAAAAACAAAAAAAAAACCAACCTTGTGTCTTGTTAAAGATGGAAGGGTTGAGTGAGGGTGGAATGGAAGGGATACTGCTGGTTTTGTCACTGACCACTGGTTCCCCAAAGGAATTGAAATACTAACATGTTTTCCCTCCCTTCTACCTGAGATCTGGGTCACCTTTGCATCTGGGTCCACATCCCACTGCAGGCCTTGGGTCTGCCCTCTTTCTGGGCTCCCCAGTCTGTACCCTAATGCTCCCTGGGTCTCCCCTTTTCTATCCCAAATCCCACGTTCCCCTTTCTCTGTGCCCTTTTTATGTCCCCATGCGTCCTCGGCCCCTGGGCCACCATTCTTTCCAAAGTACAGGGATGCCTGCCTCCAGGACCCCTCTTGTCCCCCAAGTCTCTGGTTTCCTCTTCGTGAGACACCCCCACTATGGGTCAGGTTTTGGGAGCACCTGAACCACCTCATTGCATTCTAGGTCCCAATCTCTGACTAATCCTTCATTTGTTTGATGTCTCCTTTGAGCCCCAATTTGACTTTGGTTCAGAGACACCTGTCACTGAGACACTCATTCCATCCTAAGCCCAAGAACCCTTATGGTCCCCCCTCCTCCTTTCCCATGAGGACTAATTGGTGTATCTCCCATTTGCCTGAGGGCCTGGGTCACTGTCCCTAGGTCCCCTGTTTACCCCAACATGCCTGCACCTGCCTATGTAATTGCCAGCATTTGACCAACCTAGTAACCCCAGTATTTCTCTGCCTTCCGCTTTCTACCCTGAACCCCCACGTATCAGGTTTGTGTTTCCTCCTGGCTTTTATAAACTTTGCAAAAAGAAAACTCCTAATCTTGTGCCTATTTCTGGTGGGGCTGGAAGGGCTGAGCTGTTTCCCTTTCCCTGCCCTTGGAGAGGTAATGCCCACTTCAGGCTGCCTGGTCTTTAGCAATCAGCTTTTTCCATAGACGCATTGTATTCCATAGACCCTGTGTCTGCCCTGCTTCTGGACTCCCCCATTTGCACCCTCAGGCTCTTTGGTCCATGCATTCTGTTCTAGGTCCGGAGATCTGCCTGTTAAAGCTCTGCTGTGTCTTCTGTGTTCCTCCCTGCTTAAGCTCAGCGAGGGCCCAAATGACCACTTACATGGCCTGCACTCCCTGAACCTACTATCAGAGCCCAGGCCTTAGGGGAATTAGAGGAGCCCTTGGTTTGTGGGGGAGACAGACCCCTTACCTTCTGGGCACCCCTGTCTGAAAGAGAAGGTGGAGGATTCAGATGGGGCAGGCAACAGTCCCTAAAAGTGCAGCCTCTGGGCTAGATGTGGAAGTTCCCGTGCCCACCAAGCACACCCATGCATCCCCGAGTCCCAGATGAAGACACTGTCCCCACCTCCTGCTTGAGGAGGGAGGCACCACCACTGCCCAAGCTGACAATCCAGCTTGGCGCTGGAGGAGGAAGCAGGGAGCAAGAAGACTTGGTAAGCGTCTGGGAAGGGGGCACATTCCAGAGCCCAGGCTAGAGTACCTGCAGAAAAATGGGGAGCAGAAGGAAAGAGCTGTGTAAAGGCCTGGACATCTGGGAGAGGCGGCAAAGGGTGGGAGCCACCTTCGTCTGTGTGTGTTTGCGGAGGGGAGAGGGTTTTCGGCAGGGTCACTCTGGGGCAGGGTGGAGGCCGGCTGAGGGGTGGGTGGCATCCAAAAACCAGTGGAGGTGTCCCGAGAAGCCTGTTTTCTCCACCCCAAGAATTGCCTGCAGGGAGAAAATGACTAGGTTCTGTGCTGCTGAGGAAGCAGCAGAGACTAAGGCTGTCTGGGTGGGGCTGGTGGGCAGAAGGTGGGTCCCTCGGTGGGACTGAGGGCTGGGGGAGGGCGCCGCACAGGGGGGTCGTGTTCAGGAGAGGGATTGGACTATGCAGGTGACAGGGAGGAGGGAAAGACTGAGAAGAATGGGGGTAGGGTAGGGTGGGGACACCCCGGAAGGAAATGGGAGTTTAGGGAGCGATTACAGCCCAGCAAGGAGGCTTTTTGAAAAGGGCTTTGTCGGAGGGATTCGGTGTGAAGAAGAGAAAGCAGGATGGGAACACAAGGGAGGGTTTGCTGAGAAGGACCTCTTGGAAAGTGTAGGGAGGGCTGGTAGACTGAAAGCTTAGGGAGAGGATGCAGCTCTGGGCTCTAAGGAAAGGGTGAGGAGGGCCAAGGTGTATTTTGGTTGGCAGATTCAGGGGAGAGCTGCCAAGACCAAGGACCCAGCCTTTGTGACGAAAGGCAGCGGAGACCTGCCCAGGTAGGTGGGGCTGGGATGGGGGCCATCCCGTTTTGATGTCTTCTGTTCGGAAACTGGGACCTCACCACACTCACAGTCCAACACCTGAGCCCAGTGTGCAGCAAAAGACTTGGCTGCTAGGTTTGGGTTTTGTCACCATTTATTAGACACATCCCTGAGGTATTTATTCCTCAAAACAATCCTTGAGGTAGAGAAAGATAGTCTCCTCATTTGCAGATGAGAAGACCAGTTGAGAGACTTGTCCAAGGTCCAAGCAGCACAATAGGCTGACCTAGAATATGAAAAACAACCAGAACATTGCTCATAAAATTCATCTACAAATGAATCCTTTCTATTAGAAATATTTCCTTTAAAATATATATATGATATAAATATGCATTTTATATATAATATTTTTAATGAGAACACTAAGACTAGGGAATAATTCTATAACATGATGTCTTGTGGCTCAGGCAGCTGACATGCAGACCAGGGAAAGCAGAAAGAACCAGGTTCAAGACCTGGGACTTGGGTGAAAAAAACAAAACAAACAATAAGAATGCTGCTTTCTCCTCTCCCTCTCTTTAAATATGTATATGTGTATATGTATGTATAGATTTATATGTACGTGCATACATATATACATACATAGAGATAGACAGATAAGAGTCCAGCAGATATGTACCACCTCTCACCAGAACAAGTCTCTTGGCATCCCAGGGACCCAGATTATCCTAGGGCCAAGGGAAACAGCCAAGATGACCAGCTAAGAAAAATAAATAAAAATGCTTCTCTCTTCTTGCCTGCTTACTCAGTTTCATTTCTACCGGCACCTTTCCTTTGAAAAAAAAATACGTGTGTGTATACACATACATATTTTATATATTAACTCATTCAGTCTCTACAACAATACTCTGAGCCTTTTTTTTTTTTTCCTTTAAAGGAAAGGTGCAGGCAGGAATGAAGGTGACTAGGCAGACAGGCAGAGAGAGGAAGTAGAAGTATCATCATTTTTTAAAATAATACCATCCCACCTCAGGACTTGAACCCAGGGGTACGTGACCTGCGCCATCAGAGATGATTGGCCTAATTGCTGCTTCACCAGGGCACCATCTGAGGCTTTTCTGTAGTGATGATTATCCCCATTTTACAGACAAGTCAAGTGCAGAGAAATAATTTACGAAGATCCTTTAGTGAGTAAACAGTGACAGCAGGGTTCATGCCTGAGCACCCCGGTTTGGGAGTTTGCTTCACTAGGCTGGTAAGAGTGGCACACCCCTGTGGCTCAGGCGGGTGAGGACCACGTAGCGCCTAAGGACATGGGTGTGACACTCAGGACTGGAAGAACAGAAAAGCACACTCGAAAGTGAAAACCCGCTCCAGATGCACATGGGGTAGTGGTTGGACACAGCCAGTGCTTCCTAAGGTCCTGTGTTTTTGTCCTGGAGCTGGTCGGAACAACCAAGGTGAACAACTAAAACAAAATAAATGATGTTTCCTCCTCTCTCTCCCTGCCTACCTCTGCTCACCTTCATTCCTGCCTGCACCTTTAAAAACAAAAAACAGGCGCACCCTGGTGGAGCAGCAGTTAGGTTAATCCCCTCCAAAGGAGCAGGCCGCAGACCCCTGCCTTCCAGTCCTGGACTCTGGAGGAAGCAGCCTGTGTCAACACTTAAATAAATGTGAAAGAAAGATGCTTCTTTGTGCTTACTCACCATTCCTGCCTGTACCTTTCCTTTAAAAAACAAAAACAAAAACAGCAACAACAGGCATGCCCTCATGGAGTAGCGCTTAGGTCATTTGCCTCCAAGGGAACACAGGCCACATAACCCTGGATCAGTCCTGGATCCAGGGGGTAACAGCCAGTGTGAACGACTAAATGAAAATAAAATAAAATGCTGCTTCCTCCTCTCTCTTTCTGCCTGCTTGCTACTTGCCTTCATCCCTGCCTGTACCTGTTCTTTAAAAACAAAAGCAACAAACAAGGTGCATCCTGGTGGAGTAGGGGTTGGGTGCAGTCCACATACATCCCAAGGTCCAAATTCTAGGGCTGATGGGAACAACCAAGATGAACAACTACATAAAATAAAGTGCTACCTCCTTCTCTCCTCTCTGCCTGCCTGCCTGCTGGTCTTCATTCCTGCCTGCACCTTTCCGTTTAGAAAAGAAAATAAGAAAGAAACAGATGCACCCTGGTAGAGTAATGGTTAAGTCTGCCACCTCTGGCAGAGCAAAGTCCACATCACAACTAAATAAAAATAAAATATTTCTTCCTCCTCTCCCTGCCTGCTTGCCTACTCTCCTTCATTCCTGCCTGCACATTTCCTTTAGAAGAAAAACACTCCAGCCTCCTCCCTAGTAATCAGTCCTATGTCAACATTTTTAAGTCCATTCATCTAGATCAGTAGTTTTCAGCCCGGAGACTATTGGGCTGGGGTGGAGCCTGGACCTTAGGAGTTTTACAAGCTCCCAGTTGGTTCTGATGGGCAGTCAAAGTTGAGACCTTCTAATCTAGCTGTTGTGCTGAGCGTCTGCACACACCTCTATTTAATGCGTTGACCTAGGTATGCGTGGATTGCCTTCTTGTGTGTACACCGTGGTGTCCATTAGTGTTTTTCACTCTGAGTGGTTGTAAATTACTGTGGGCTCCCTGGATGACTGGTAGAGAGCCTGTGTGCACACACTCATTCAATGGATGTTTCTTAAACACGTGCAAGATAGCAGACATTTGGGGGTACACAGTGAACAAGACACATGGGGTTTCTCCCTTTGAGTGTATAGTCTAACGGAATCCATGAATTTGTTCCCGTCTCTCCATAGGTAGCAGGGGTTTGAAATCCCTCAGGGGTTGCTGGGGTTGAGGGGCGCGGGGGGAGATGGTTCTGGAGAGTTTAGGAAGGGGAGACTTGCTACGTGCGTGGCGGCTCCTCAGGTCCTATGTGCAGATGTTTTTGAGAGGAAAGACCAAGAGCATTTTTCTGAGTTTGAGTAAGTGTGACTGACAGGGTGGCATGTGTGTAAAGGTGTGCATGATCCAGGCTGTGAAAACATGGACAGTAGTGGGGGAAGGGAGGGCAGGGCTGTGTGCAAGGAAGACACCAGCCTGAATAAACAGCACACAGGTGGACACACAGACTGTTGCAAGGAGACTGGGTCCAGGAGCACTCTGATTTGGGGCTGTGGGGGAGGCACAGCTGGAACTGGAAACTGGAGTGGGAGGGAGGCGACCAGAGGGAGGATGGTGGGGGAGACACATTCCTGATCTCTGGTCTGTTTCAGCAGTTCCGGACTTGGTGCGCTGGAGCTCTGTGTGACCCTGGGTCTGCCTCCCTATAATGTCTGGATAATCTTGCCACCTCTGTTCCTCTCTTCTGGGTCTTGGGCTCTGAAACGGATCGCATGACTTGGGTTTGCCACCTCTGCAGCCTACTTGGCTCTCTTGTCCCTCTCCAAGTCTCTCTGTCTCCGTGTCCTTCCTTGTCCTTGCCAGGGAGGGGGAGGGGGCCGGTGCTCAGGGAGCAGGTGTCAGATCACTCAAGCAGCAGGGAGTGAAGCCGACGAGGGCACAGAGCCAGCAGCCCCTGGACACACAGCCACACTCCAGGACACACACGCAGGGTGCTTGCAGGAACACAGCACAATGACACATGGAGATTTGGGTTCTTGGGGACATTCACGGGGACATATACACAGGTACACATTCAACAAGCAGCTGCACCCAGAAACACACAAGGATGCCAGACACAGGAGGTCACATGCAGACACCAAGGGATCTCACATACACTGACATATATCACCAGGCACACACGGATGTAGTCACAGGCACACCAGGGCGTTCCTCCAGAGGAAAGCCCAGGGCCACGGGCAGGCCAACAACACAAACACACACACACCTTTCAGCACAAAGACAGCAGACACAGTCGCATACTCAGATCTATAAAGGCACAGGCACACTCAGCTGCACTGTGACCATCAGCCACAGACATCCAGAAATAAAGGAGGCAGATGAGCAGACCGCCAAACACCCCCAAGGACAGCCAGAGACAGAAAGGCACAACAGGAACACTGAGGGGACACACCCAGGCACAGGCAGAACTTCCTCGGCACAACCCCCGCTCCGGGCTCACTCTGGAGCACCTGGGGACCCGCCCAGAGGCGGCAGGAGGACGAGGCGGACCCAACGCACCTGGAGCCCAGGGCTCACCCTCGAGCGCCCCTAGGTGGCCCAAGTGTGCGTGCCGGTGCGTGCGTGTCCGTCCCGTGCGCACCACCACCTGTGGGAGGAGAGGTGCGCTGCGCCCGGGGCTGCCCGGCTGGCGGCGCGGGTGGCGGGGAGCGGTTGCCATGGCGCACAGAGCTCGGCCGCATACTAATGGGGTAGCCACGGGCGCTGCGCCCTGCAGGCCAACTCTTACCTCCCACTCCTCTCTCCAGCTCCTCTGAAGTCACCCCGACACACCCCATCTGATGACCTGCACCCCTAGCCTGGAGCGTGGGGCACCCTCGCCTCCTCCACTCCCTCCCCCAGAAGGCCCGGGCCAGGTGAAGGGCAGAGCTGGGGCTGGGTGGGGGTGAGGGCCTGGGGCACTGCCCGCTGCCCAGTCTGGGCACAGGCACCAAGCTGGCAAGGCAGCTGGGAGCGCAGGTGCTGCCCTGGGTGGGATGGCTATCTTGGGAGGGGGAAAAGAAAGGAGAAATTAACTCTTTTGTTGCCTGGGTGCCTGCTAACATGTTGTCTTCAGACTTAGCTGGAGAGAGCAGACCCGGCCTTGACCAATCCCTAATACAATCCACACCCCTCTCTCCATCTGGCCCACATCTTTCCAGACCCAGCCTGACTTACAGGTGGAGGATACATCAATTACCCCCATTCCAGTTCGGTCCTTGTCTGACTGGTGAGGAGGGAGTGTGGAGAGGTGTGGAGGACTGAGGGGTGTGGGGGCAGTGGCACTGGAAGAGTTAACAGCTCCCCAAACCTTGGTACTAGTCCCAGAACTGCCCTTTCTGGCAGCCTTGACCCCCCCTTCCTCCCCACCGTTTTAATTGGCCTGGAGGGGTGTGGTGGTACCCTGGAGTGGTGGGGTGGGGGGAGCCAGCAGAGGGTTTGCAGGTAGAAGCAGTGGGAGGGGGGCTAAATGGGGGGAGCCAGGCCGTTGCCTAGCAACCCCACAGCTGTCTGTTGACCTAGAAGAAGCTGCGCTGTCTTGACACAGCTGGTGTTTACATGTAACCGAGGCTCTGGCTTAGCGCTTGCTTGGAGGAAAGCTGAGGCAGGGCCCTCGTGGCAGCCTGGCCCTGGCCCCCGGCTGCGGTGGGCTCTGTGCCTGCCTGCCCTCTTTGCTTCAGCTCCCACCTCAAGCCCCATGGAGAATGTAGGAGGGCAGATCTCAGAGCTGGAGGATTTGGGGCTGGGGAAAGTTAATGTACACACACACACACACACACACACACACACACACACACGCACACGCACACACACGCACACACACACACACCCCTGAGACCTTCATCACAGAACTGGTGGGAAACTAAGAAAAGACCAGGTGCGGGTGAGGCTCAGTTTGTGCTGATTTCAGCCCACACAGAACACTAACATTCATAGGGACACGTGGACATGCAAAGCCACAAAAGCAAAGTGACACAGGGACACACACACAGATGCCTGCTGACAAAATGACATCCAGGCACACACAAGCACACAGAACAGTAATCAATGGATTGAAACCCTGACACACAGATGCATCCACAGACATCTTGATACAAAGGACAAATAGGCATGGACCATCTGTTAGACACACACTGAAACGCTGACACACATGCAGAAACCCCCACATGGTCACACCAACACCTCTCACATGAACAGTGCATTTCAGCTGGAGTTCGTAGCTTTGCCGTCTGAGAGAAACCCAGATCCTCAGAGGAGGCCATCCCTGCTTCCCACTCACAGCTCCCAAAAGTGTGTTGTGGCCCACCCTGCTCAAGGTAGGCGGTTGCCAGCACCACTGACAGAGAGGCACACCCAGGGGCCCAACCTGTGAAGAGACACGGGTCCCTGAAAAACCACCGGCCCTGACATGTCCCACCCGCACCCACATAAATACCGGCATTACAAACACATGCCGGCCTAGGGCGTGGGCAGAGTGGGGACTCCTCCCTCCTCAAGTCCTGAGTCGCAGCAGATGTGCCTTGGGGTCAGAAGGCCCTAGTGACCCCAAGACCAGCGCCAGAGGAAACCCTACAGCTTGGGATGTACCCCTCTTCCTCAGCTCTTGAGAGGAAACAGCACCAGCTCTTTCCCTAGGCACCCCCAGACTTGGGGGGAAACAGAGCCCGTTCCAGGAGGTGGGTGCCCCCACCCCCACCCCGCGCCACTTGAAACTCTGTCCTCCAGAGTCTCTGAACTGACCCAAGAGGCTCCTTCCAGAAGCGTTCCAGTGTGATGGAGGCCATATCTATCTCCCAGGCAGCTCAGGACACCACAGACAGACACACAGACACAAGTTAGCATGTGGCCAGTCTGGGGGTTCTGAGGACTTCCTGACAGAGGTGATTCCAGACCTGGCTTTGGAGTTCAAGAGGAAGGGGGGAGGGGTGTGCTGAGAAGGGCCTCCTTTTCCTACCCCATTCTCACCCCTCATCCAGCAGTTTCTCCTCCCCCCAGGGCCCAAGGGGCCTGCTGGGGCCCCACAGCCCCATCAGCCAGAGCAGTGAGCAGGAGGAGGAGAGAGGATATTTTTAGCTTCTCTGCCACTGACATTTCGCAGCAGGCGACCTGGGGTGAAGCTGAGTGAGTGCTGAAGGCTGGGAGAAGCCGACAGCGCCTTCCAGCCCCCATGCACATGTTCCCACAGCCACCTCCCCACACTCCAGTTCTCACATCAGTGGCACCGCTTCAGGTACACACTCTCACACTTAGGCACACACGCACCTGTGCACACACTTGGTTCACACACCGCTTGTATCTCACACCTGAGACCTCACTCCCCAGGACACACACAAAATGTATCTATCACACACCCAGATGCACACGCCGTTCGTACATATAAAACACTTCCCACAGCTAGCCAAGCATGCGCACACTCATCATTCCTTCAAGAAATATGATTCAGTGATGGCTGTGCGTTGGACACTATTCTAAACACTTGAGATACTGTGAGCAAAACAGACAAAAATTCCAGCCCGCACAGAGTTTGTATTGTGGGGGAGAAGGGGTTTTTTGGTTGTGATTTTATTTTGTTTTTTTTAAAGGAAAGGTGCAGGCAGGAAGGAAGGTGAGTAGGCAGGCAGCCTGGAAGAGAGAGAAGGAAGAAGCAGTCTATTTTATTTTTATTTAGTTGTTCACACTGACTTCCCCCAGAACCCAGGTCTTTGGGATGGATGTGTCCTGAGTTCTTTCTGAGGTGGCTGATCGAACCACTCTTCCACCAGGGCGCGCCTGGGGGAAAAGTCTGACAGTGAAGTATTGCTTCAAGAGCCACGAATATAATCCAGTCCCCCAAATATACAACCACACATGTGAACAGTTCCCAGACATTCACTGTCCTGCTAACAGACACAACTGCACACACAATCCTTAGTCAAGATGCACACAGACATTCCATGAACCTCAGAACAATCATATGTGAGTATATAGCGCCATACATATGCAATTACACACTACACGTACACATGCAAAGACACATGGTAGCCCACATAAATCCAGCCGCACACGTATTGCACAGAGTGACACATGTGCTTGCACAGAGTGACACATGTGCATGCACAGAGTACAGCCTCTGGATGTGGAAATGCGGTCACACAACCCTCGCCCCCCAACATGCACACAACCATCCTCTCTGCCTATCACAGACACACATCCCATAGCCTCCCCCTGCCCATTGAATTCATGTTTGCACATATTCAGTGTGTACACACAGCGTTATAACTTCACATACACACCCAAATTCCATGCTCCAAAGAGGCCATACACCCTAAGTCAATTGATACCAGGTTCATGCCCACCCTCCCACCCACAGACCCTCCTTTCTTTTCTCACGAGGTGAGTGAGGTCACGGCATACATGCACCAGAAAGCTGTCCCCGATTCCACTCCTGCTGCACCAAGGTTTGGGGGGTTGAGTGCAAGTCCTAGAGAAACCTGGGGTCTCCATCTCAGCCCTCAAGATGCAAGACTCCTTCCAAGCTCATAGTTTGCCCCTGGTGTCCAGCCTGGAGGAGGAAGCAACGGAGAATCAGTGCTTCTCAGTTCTGACGCCAGCTCCCTTTGCTCTGCTCTCCTCTTTTTCCTTTCCTGGGTCCCTTCTCCATGTTCCCATCTCTTCCCCATCGCCCCAGTAGCTTTGGCTCAGAACCCAAAATCTCTTCCTGTCTTCGGAGATCTACAGCCTGGGAGACCACCGGAACCCTTGTGACAAACAGACATACCAACAAACAGGCAGACGTTTCACTTGAGATCAGCCACCCCACCAAAACACACACACACACACACACACACACAAAACAATAATGCAGAAGGTCATTGTCATATCCTAGAGACCTGGGAGGGATAAAAAACTAAATAGGCCAAGGGAAAGTTAAGACTGACTGGCTCATGGGCCAGCGTGCAGACTTAACTGGGAGAAGGAGGCCTGTGTTCCAGTCCTGGCTCTGCTAAGTGCCCCCCCACCCCCATCCCAGGTCAGTTGCTGCTCTTCCCTGGATCTCTCTCCTGCTTCTGCACAAAGAGGGAGTTGCGGTGGGTGACTGCTGAGGCGATGAGATTCTCAGAGACACTGCAGCAGTTGTATAAACAGAGCGAGGGCCTGGGAGCCTTGGGATTCTGATTAGAGCAGGAGAGCCCCCCTCCTCAAGAGCTCCCCTCCCCAAGCTTCCTCCTCAGCCTGGGCTCCAGGCTGGGTTAAAGCACCAGAGGTCAACAGCACCCCCTACCCCCCAACGCAGATAAATGCACATGCTCCCCCAGTGTCCTTTGCCCTCTCTGGACCTTCGGTATCCAGGCTTGTGTATTTAGGGGCTCGCATTCATTCGGGCTCTGTGCCGGTGAGCCAGTCTATGTATGCACTGTCTGTCTGTCTGTCTGGCTGCCAGCAGCCTTCAGGCGCCAGGAGGGAAGCCAACAGTCAAGGAGGTGGGGGTGGGGAAGGAGGTAACGTTGACAAGTTCCAATGTCTGGCTTTCCCTCCTGGAAACCCCGAGTGGGGGTGGCCCCCCTCTTTCCCTTCCTGTCTCTCTCGCTCAAGCACGTCCCTTCTAAGAGCCCCTCTCTGCAGACACCCCCAGTGGAACTCAGCCCAGATCTGCTGCCAAGAAGGCCGACATTTCTTAGACTTGCCACGTTAACGGGGCCTGCGCAGGCACGCACTCGCAAATCCTCCCTGCATGTCCTCCTCCTGTGCACATTCAGACGACCCGAAATGCACAAAGACACGGTTGGACACAGTGGCCACCTGTGCACACAGGAGGTGGCACATGGAGCGCATCTGACCCCAGGCTCCCAGACAAGCACAAACACACCCTGCACTCCCCCCTCCTGCACTCAGCTTACCATGCACCTAGAAGCACGCATCGCTCCAAGCATGCGGTGCTCACCGACGCGCACCAGCGTAGTCGCACGCAGGGCCTTGCTGTGCAGAGAAACAAGTGCAAGCTCTACCATGTGGCCTCCACGCACAGCACCGCCGCGACCATTGCCACCCCAGTGCTGGGCAGCCGCGGGAACACACGCCCGTGCGGCCAGGCGGGTGCAGTCACACCTGGTGCCGCCCTGCGTCGCCATAGGTAACCACAATGACGAAGCTCGCTGGGCACAGAGACACTGCGTGTCCATGCCCTGGCCGTTTGGACCAGCCCACATGGTTCCACAGAGGCTTTCTGGGCATGGAGATATGCATGAACTCACAGCTGCACCCAGCCTTCCTGCATGCACACACAGTGGCTGTCCTCTGGGCACGCACACAGGGACCCACACTCACAATGGTGTCATTATTCTATTGCACACAATCAGCAATTCATCGGGGCCCCACACACACCTGGACAGGACATCCACAAACTGGGGTGTGCCACACAGACTGACTCTTTGGTGCACATGCTTAGTGACCGACAGTCACTTCCCCGGGCACTCACTGCCAGACACACAGCGTCTCTGTCCACGGACGCGTGTTCAAACTCAGGGTGTACACAGCTTTCCCTTCTCAGACAAACACAGTGGCACCCTGCGTATGCACACACCAGCACACACTTACACACACAGCGTCATTTGTGCACAAGGCAGTCAAGCTGGATGACAAACGAGGCAGCATGGCATGCCCCTGGGCACATCAGTGTATGCATCCCGCCGCTGCCGACAGGCTGGCGCTCTGAGCCTCACACACTGCCCACCAGGCCCTGGGCCTCGAACCCATCCTCCTGCCTCCTCCCTCCGCTGGTGAGGGTGGGGAAGGGCTAGCAAGGCTGGAGACCGACCATCTCTGCCGTTGTTCCCTCCCTTTGTCGGCTGACTCGCTCCCTCTTGTCTGGCAGCGTCCGCCAGCTCAGCCGAGGCTCCCGCAGGCCTGGCTGTTCTGGGCAAACTCTCGCGGGTTGGTCTCGGCTGATGCCGCATCAGCAGCACAGCAGCAGGGGCGAGAAGGCTGCGGGCGCCTGCCAACGTGGCAGACGGCGGGCAGGGCGGCAGGAAGGAAGCTGGGCCTGCTCTGCGCCCACTCACTGGGGGAGACAAAACCAAGGGGCTGGATGAGCAAGCAAGGCAGCTGGGCAGGGGGACCTCGTGCCCAGCCTGGGCTCTGGGCCCACATTGGCCCGAGACTCACTGGGTGACCTTGGACAACTCACTCCCCCTCTCTGGTCCGGTTTCCTCCTGCAGTGAGTGAACAGTCTGGACTGGTCTCTTCTTCCGGCTCCCAAACCCGGTGTCCAATTCAGTGCAGAGAACTCAGAAGACAGAGACATGGGCTCATCTTTGTGGCCTCAGGCTAGTCCCTTCCCCTCCCAAAGCCGTAGCGTTTCTGTCCAACTGTAAGCATTCTTCACCTCTCTGTAGCCATCACCACTGAGACAGTGTTTTCATTCTACAAAGGTAGCACCATTTCACAGAGAGAGAGAAAACCAAGTCTCAGAGAGGTCAGATGGAGCACCGAAGGTTACCCAGCGAGTGAGTAACAGCTGAGACAGGAGCTGGGATGGGGGACGCAGGACTTCTGCTTGGGTCTCTAAAATCAGTGCTTCTTCCCTCGTCTTTCAGTCATCCCATGCCCCCACTGGTATCCCGGCTGCCTCTCTGAGGTCCCCCCACCTCCTGGCACAGGGCCCCACCAGAGCCACCTGGTTCTGCCCTGGGGAGTCAGGGTGCAAAGGCCAGACAGGCCTCCCACCAGCATTCCAGCTGCCACTGGGAACACAGCTGTCAGCAGGGCCAAGAGAGCCAAAAGCCGCCTCCCAAACAGACCCACATAATTGGTACATTGTCGACTCAGAAATGGAGCTGCTGTGGGCTCTTGGGCAAACCACAGTCCACTCTGGGCCTTGGTTTCTTCATCTGGCAGCCATGGATTGGACGAGGTGATTTCCACGGGCCCTTTCATCTTGGACGGTTGCTGAGGGAGTGGCCCAGGAGGGACACGGAGGGAGTTACTGTACTCAGGCCCCCAGCCTGCCAAGGGTGTGCCTCAGGTGTCTGGAAGCTGGGACTCTGACCACTGCCTCACCTGCAGGCTGGGATTGCTTCTGGGAATCTCTGAGGACTCACTCTGGCAGTGTTTGCGGGATGGATGGACAGACAAACAAAGGTATGAAGGAGAGAAGGCAAGAGAAGCTTTAGTCAGGGCTCTAGGAGCTTAGCACCCTCTGAGAAGGAAGGACACAAAAGGCAGAGGAGGCTTGCCCTACCCTCTCCTTGTGGAGTTCACAGGCCTCTCCTGATGCTCACTCTGCCCCCGCCCCCAGCCCCATCAGGGCAGTGTGTAGAGAGGACAAATGTGGGACAGGTCAGGGAAATGCTCTCATCCCCTGGGGACTAGAGAGGAGGCACCCAGCTCATCTGTGGGGGTGAAGATCGGCTTCTGGGAAGAAGAGTCATAGGCGTTGAGCTCAGGCTTCCAAGACAAATTAAAATAAGCCTGATGAGGTGCCCATGCTCAAGCACACGGGTGCATTTATTATCCCATTTTACAGATGGGGAAATCAATGCTCAGAGGTAGAGAGATGGTGCCAGACCTTACACCCAGGCTTTCCTGACTGCAAAGCCAGTTTTTTGTGCTCTGCCTCACTGCCTCCGGAAGGAGTGAATTGCTAATGGTGGCATTTCAGATTTCAGCTGTAGTGACAGCGAACTGGGGAAGAGGTTCTGGACAGATGGTTCCCAATCGGGTCCCTGCCTCAGGCTAGCAGAGCAGAGGGTTGTCAGGACAGGCGGAGCGCCCTCCCCTCCGTTCCTCTTGTGTGTGGGATGCAGGCAGTGCACCCCCTCCCTCACCATCCCCCCTCCAGCCCTTTGGCCCTGCCTGGGTGACCTGCATGAGCTCAGCTTCCCAGCAGCCCTGCGGAGGAGTCAGCCAGGGCAGAGGCTGCCTCTGCCCTCTCATGGCTTGGCAGTGCCAAGGGAGGCGGGGCCATAGAGGGGTGGGCTAGCCACCAGACCTTCAGTCCTGTCCCCCAACTCAGGCGCCCCTGGGGTTTGCTGCAGAGGCCCAAGCTGGGACAGGTGGTGCAGGGCTGGGGCACGCTGGTCAGGCCGGTTCCCATTGCTGCAGCCTTGTTGAGCTGCCATTAACAAGTGGCCGGAGGTTGCCGTGTCTCCATGGAGACCAGACAGTCAGTGCGGCTCCAGGGTGAGGGCCGTGATTACTGAGTGTCAGCTTTGCCAGCCCTGCTCTTCCCACCGCCCGCACTGGGCTCAGAGACAACAGGCCTGGCTGGGAGTAGGGAAGGACAGGGAAAGGGCTCTGGGCCCCCACAGGCAGGGGGGCTTCCAGGCTCAGCCCCAGGTGCTGTGTCTTTGTCTCCCCAAGTGGCTCCTTAAAATTCCCCCTGCCTTCCCTGCCCCATCCATCTTCCACATCGCCCCCCAGGGTGGGCTTTGTAAAACATAAGCTGAATCCTGACACTGCCTTCCTTAAGATCTTTCCATGGCTTCCCACCCCTTGATGCTGGGAGTCCCATCGTGGCATTCAAGGTCTTCATTCACACAACTTTTTTTTGAGCACCTACTATGTGCCAGGGAACCTGCCATGTGTATCTGGTCAATAAAACAAGAAAGATCCCTGCCTCCCTGGAACTTCTCATCTAGTGAGGTATACTACAAAAAAAAAATAAAATAAAATAAAATAAAATAAAAATACAAATCAATAGATGAGGGATGGGAAGGAAAAGGAGACCATGTGTTGGCAGAGAATAGTTTGCAGAGGGGCCCGCCTATCTCGGATGGTCAGCTTAGCTTTTCTGAGGAGGCAACATTTTGGGGGAGGCATGGATATTGATGGCGACACATCTGTAGGGAAATGAGAGAAAGAGCTTTTCAGGAGACAGCAGGTGACAGGGCCTCAATATCCTAGGCCAGCCTGCTTCCCCCACACCCCCACCTACACCTCCATCCCATTTCCTAGCTCAGTTAAAGGCATCAGGGTGTATCCAAGGGAGAAACCTCTGAGTTATCACCAACTCTTTTTCTTTCCCCTGTGCTCACCTCTCATCAATTCTGGGTCCTGTCGATTTTCTCACTGTCCTCTTTCTCCTCAGTTCTTCTGCAAACCCCAGAATTTTCACTTCCGTGATCACACCTGAACCCTAATTGGCTCATCCACTGGTTCCTTCACTAGTGCAGTCAGGGGTTGAGTGCCCCCTATATGCTGGGCCCTGCTGGGCCTTGTGCTCACAGCAGAGAGCAGGACCACAGCATCCCTGCCCTCAGCCAGAGTCCAGTCGGCGACGCAGGGGCAAGCCTACAAGGAGAGGTAGGACCTCATCTAGACCTGGCGTGCCTGGAGGAGCTTCTAGGGGAAAGTGTGGCTGAGACCTGAAGAAAAACAAGGAAGTCGCTGGGCAAAGGGACAGGGAAAAGAGCATATGGGCAGGCGGACAAGAAAAAGAGGTTAGGGCCTGAGCTGCAGGCTGGTGGGGAGCCTCTGGGGGCCTTGAACCCACAGGGAAGCATGCTGAAATCTGCTCCCTGACATCCAGTCTTTTCTTCCAGTACACTCTCCACACTACAGTTAGGATCATCTTTCTAAAACAGGCACAATCATGTCTCTTCCCAGCTCTTAAAATCCTGCTCTGTCCCTAGCCCTTTAAAATCCAAACTCTACTGGGCTGTGCGGTACTCAGCCCTTGAAACCAAACCGCCTTTCCAGCCTCATTTCCTATCATTCCTCCAAGCTGACTCTGCTCAGCCACACCCAAACAGGTCTTATCCTTCCATGTCTCTGGGCCTTTGTCCAGGTGGCACTTTCCTCCTGGAATGTCCTCCCCTGCTTCTCCAGGTGAATTCTTTATCTGTCAGGGCCCGCCCAGATGTCCCCTCCTCCAAGAAGCCTCTCCTGCCCCCTGTTCCCCATCAAGAATGTTTCTTTTCTATGTCCCCCTTACACTTTTTACAGAGTTAATGCTCACTGGATGCTTCTGTCTATGTACTAGACTTCATATAAATGTTTCACGTGCATGCTATTATTTAATCCTCCAGCTCTCTTGAAAGAAAGTCTCTTATCCTTCCCATTTCACCCCTGTAAAACTGGGTTCAGAATGGTTAAGTGACTGACCAATTTCCAATGGTAGTAAGTGACAGAGCTGAGATTCTACCCTAGGCAGCTTTAGTTGCCACAGTCCTTTTACTTAACCCCCAGTCCACCTTGTCCAATAATAAGCTTTTCTAGCTGTAGATCTGCCTCCTTTACCAGACCACCTGCATGTGGAGGACAGTGTCTGTCCAAGTCTGATTTATCCAGGGCCCGCAGAGTGTATCATGTGGCTCCACATACAGGAGGGGTGTGCATATTTGTGTGGAGTGAATAAATATCTTTAGCTAGAACATTGTGAGATGGGCTCAGAGGCAGGTTTCTGAGCGCTCTATCCTGAATGGATCTGGTCATCATGCTGGGACAGACAGCATTCCTGGTCTAGCATCTGACTCCTGTCCCAGCCCCAACAAAGATCTTCTGGTGACCTTGGGATTTCTATCCCTTGGCTAGCAGCCTCCTAGGTAGGGATCAGACAGCTTTAACGTAAGCTGCACCTTAGGTATAAGTGTGTGGCTCCAGGCAAGTCACTAGCTCTCTAAAACTCAGTTTCTTCATCTTTAAAATGGGTTCAAAAGTGCCTGATTTTCAGGGTTGTTATGAAGATAATGCGTGGAAGCCCATCTAACTATTTCCCAGCCTCTACTGTGTGCTAAGCTGGGCTTTGTCATTTATTCTTAATTAGTTTGACCCTTTGACCCCCACCACTAGAAAGGCCCTCCATCTTAGTGGGCGCATTGTCCCTTTATGGGACCCTTGCCCATTGAGTGAGGATTCAGAGAGACAAGAGGTCATGCCTACCTGGAGCCTACCTCCTCTAGACCGCCTATGGGCACCCAGATTCTAGAATCTCTTGCTTACAGAACCCAGATAGCCCTTGCCTAGTCCAAACCCTGTTGCCAGAGTAGATTCCTAGGCCTGAGAAGTGACCAAGGGCCAGCTACTTGCCAGGGGTGGGTAAATAGAGCTCGAGCATGCAGGTAATGGGGCATGGAGAGGAGGGGAGAAGAGACCAGCTTCTTGTATACTCTTTTTTTTTAAAAAAAAAGGAAAGGTACAGGCAGGAATAAAGGTGAGTAGGCACACAGGAAAAGAGAGGAGGAAAAAGTATTTTCTTTCGTTGTTCATCTTGGCTATTTTCCCCGCCCCCAAGTCTCGAACTCAGATCTTTGGGATGGATGTGGGCGAACCCGGGTGGCTTAACTGCTAAGCCACCAGGGTGCGCCTGCTGGTTCACTCTTATTAGGAAGATTAGCCTGTCCTTGCTCATATTCACAAGTGTCCTCAGAGGCAAGAACTATTAGCACCCTTTTAGAGATTTAATAAACCGAGACGCAGAGGAGAAGCGCAACTCCAGAGCATGTGTGTTTTACTGCCTCTGCGGTGTCAGTGCTTGACTGGATCAGCTCAGAGATTGTGGGTTCGGGTCCAGAGCGCTGCAGTAAAGCAAATTTAGCAATAAAGCGAGCCACACAGATTTTTTTGGTTTCCCGGTACATATAAAAGCTATGTTTTAAAACAAAACAAACAAAAAGCCATGTTTATAATATGAAGGAGTCTATTAAATGTTCAGTAGCATTACAGCTAAAAAAATAACGCACACACCTTAATTAACTGTGACATAGAGACAGAGTGAGCACATGCCATTGGAGACATGGTGCCCACAGAGACTTGCTCAATGTAGGGGCACCACAAACCTTCCATTTGTGAACAGCACACCCTGTGAAGAGCAAAGTACAATAAAGCAAGGTGTGTATATCTAAATGTGCTACATCTGTTATCTAGTGGAATCCTCACCACAATCCTGTGAGATAAGTGCTATTATCCCACTTTCCAGATGAGGAAATTAGGCCCAGAAGGGTTAAGGTCACACAGCTCCTAAATGACAGGACAGCGAGTTGAAACTTGACAGCTTAGTGATTTTTTTTCCCCCTTCTTTAAAGGAAAGGTGTGGACACGCCTTGGTGGTGCAGTGGTGAGGTCAATCACCTCCAAAGGAGCAAGCCACATGTTTCTGGGTTCAAGTCCTGTGTCTGGAGGGAAACAGCCAGTGTGAACAACTAAAAAACAAAATAAAATGCTTCTTACTCTTCTCTCTTCCTGCCTAAACCTTTTCTTTAAATTAAAAAAAAAAAGGAAAGGTGCAAGTGCATCCCGGTGGAGTAGGGATTGGGCATAGTCCACATACATCCAAAGGGTCCAGGTTCATGTCCAAGGATGAGTGGGAGCAAAATAAAAAAATAAGAAAATAAAGGGAAGATGGGGGCAGGAATGAAGGTGAGTAGCAGGCAGACAAGAAGAGAGAAGAGGAAGAAGCATTTTGTTTTATTTTTATATACTTGTTCACAGTTGTTGTTCCCTCCAGACCTGGTAAGTGAACCCTGGTCCTTGGGATGTATGTGGACTATGCTCCTCTGGAGGTGACTGACCTAAACACTACTCCACCAGGGCGTCCTGACAGTTTAGCTCTTAACCCTAGACTCTGCTGTCTACTAGTGTTGTAGTCATAGCTCACTTCCTTAACTGGGCTGGCAAACCCTCTGCCTGTCATCTGCCTCAGTCATCTGTCTGATGAATGGGATACGGGATACCAGGAAAGGTGCTTTGAGTGCCCCCTGGTTGTAAAGTCAGGAAGAGCAGAAATGGGATCCACACTGAAGTGAGGGCCATGTGGGAAGAGTTGGGGGACTGGGGCTTTACTTTGCTTCTCATTCTCTGTCCTGCAGCCCCCCAGATTAGCCTGATGGAGCCCCCGGGGGCTACTCAGAAGAGGCCCCTCTGACCTGAGCTCACAACTCTGCCCTCCTTCCCAGCCTGTGGCCTGAGAAGATGGCGCTTTCCCAGGGCTGAGGCAAAGGCAGCAGCCCCCCTTCCTCTCCAAGGCCCAGCTGTGGGGCGGCTGCCCAAGCTCCCGCCAGCCCCGCCCCTCCTGCTCCCTGGCCAAGTTGCTGGTCTGTGGTCACCTGGACCCAATTTCCTCCTTCCTGCCTCCTCCCAGCTCTGGGAAGCGCCCCTGGGCTGCCCTGCCAATTTCCAAAGGCTTCTCCCCCAGGAAGCCATCTCTGTCTCCCTGCCCCCACCTCCAGGTCTCCTACCCCGACTTGGAACACTCTAGCTTCTCTCCCTTCAGCCCCACACGTAGACATTCACTTGGACCATCAGCCCATTTTCCATTCGGTTCCTGGCTGAACACTGGGTCCCCCTGGCCAGACTGTGAGTTCCCTCCTCCAGGGGGGCTATGGCATCCCTCTCCCCTCAGTGCCTGGCAGGGAGGAGCAGAGCCAGAATTGCCCTTGCTCCAGGAACTAAACCTTGGTGCTCAGAGGCCTAGAGTCAGCATCTCTGTTCTGTAAACTTTTGAGGCCAACTTACCCCTCACTTGATTAGTGGAGAAACAGGAAGCCCAGGACTGGAAGGGACTTACCCAAGGTCACCCAGAGGCCAGATCAGGACTCAAACCCATACCTTCTAATTCTCAGGCACCCTGCCTATTTTTTTTTTTTTTTTTTCCCTCTCCCAGCCCTGGGTCTTGAACCCATGCCCATACCCATAGCTTTACATGACCTGTGCCTTAGGTGTTTTAACTGCTTGAGCCAGAGGGATGCACCAGGCCTAGGTTGCTGAAGCTCTACATGAGTCAAGCTTCCAGTCCTCCCAGATCCTCATTTTTAAGCAGGAACTTAAAATAGTTCTCAACAACCTATTGTCAGAACCTGGGGTAGGGAGATTATTTCTGGCCCAAATGCCATATCTGAAAAAACCCAAAGAGATTGTTAGTCCAAACTTTCTCCACCCATCCCATTTCATAAACCAGAAAACTGAGACCCAGAAAGTAGAAGGGACTTCCTCAAGGTCACATGAGGCTGGGGCTAGAGCTGTGATAGGATGTTGAGTTCTTTGAAGAATCAAGCATCGCCAACACATTCATTCATGCAACAAAGATTTTTGTGGGTTCTTTTTTTTTGAGTTCCTAATAGTGCCAGGTTCTGTGCTGTGTCCTGAGACGATAAGGTAAAAAAAGACAATCATAGCTGGAAGGGACATGAGGGGGCTCATGGGTACAGGAAATGTTTGTTGTCAAAATGTTCTACATCTTGGTCGGGGTACCAGTTACATGGGTGTATTCAGTTTGTGAAAATTCATCAAGCTCTACATTTTGATAGGTGTATTTTTCTGAATGTGAATTTCAGGAAAGAGTTGTGGGTTTTTTTTTAAAGATAGTCACACATTAAGCTCACATAGCTACCATATAGTAGAGGACATTAAACAACCAATCACACAGATAATTGTTTAATTATAATTGGGACAAATGTACCATGAAGTAGCAGGTACTATGTGGATGGGGAGTGGGGGATCTGATCTGTAGTCAAGGAAGACTTCTTGAAGGAAGTGAGGTATAAACTGAACTGTAAAGAATCATTAGGAATTGGAGTACCTCCAGCATTGAGTTTGTAGCTCTGGCGGTGGGTATAGTCTATACAAAGCCCAGGGACCCAAGTTCACGACGTGGGGGATGGGGGGGTGACTAAAATAAACAACTAAATTAAAAAAGGCTTCTTTCTTCTCTCTTTTCTTCTTGTCTGCTTACTTGTCTTTAAACCTGCCTGCTTCCTTCCTCTTAAAAAAAAAAAAGAATAGGAATTAAACAATCCCTACCTCACACCACACAAAAATTAATTCAAGATGAATCACGAGGTACGCCCTAGTGGCTCAGTGGCTAAATTGCAGATCATGTAAAATCCAAGGATCCAGGTTCAAGCCTTCGGGCTGGAGGAAGGAAAAACAAAAACAAAGTTAAAGATGAATCATGAATCAGAATCTGAAAGCTCAGACTATAAAGCTTCTAAAAGAAAGCATATAGGAGTATCTCCATGATCTTGGGCTCTAAGGCATCACATGTACTAAACAAAGCAAAATGATCAGGGGATGGGAAAAGACAGAGAAAACAGTATGTGTGAAGTCCCAGAGGAAAGAGACAGCAAGGTGTGTTGGAAGAAGTGAGAAAATACCAAAAGGAGCAAAGGCAGGAGAGAGAGCAGTGAGGGGAGAGTCTCAGGGTGTGCCTTGCTAGAATAGCCTGGGTTTTGCGGGTTGGCTTAGGAGTTGGGACTTGATCCTGAGGGTAATAGGTAGTCAGAAAAGGGTTTTAAGGAGGAGGAGTGGTAGAAGCAGCAATTAAATCAAAGATTAGGGATTATGTGACCTGAACCTGGGTTTGCAAGTGCCCAGGATTGCAAGGTGTTGCCTCCACAGCAAGGAGAACAGAAGGAAACACTTCCATCTCCCTGCACAACGACCAGACAAGGCCAGGCTTGGATTCTGCTTCCTTGCAAATCAAGATGTAGTTTACAACTTGAAAAGTCACTTAATCCAGGTATCTGGATGAGGTGGGGCATTGCAGGTAGGGACTTGGTCTATGAGGTCCTGTCCTGCCAGGCCCAGCCCCAGTCTTAGTGGAGTGGAGTGTGCCCGCTCCTACCCCACCTCAGCTCCTGCCACGGCCCCGTCCTGTACCGGTTCACCACCTTTGCCCCCTCATCTCCTTTCCCCTCTTCCTTGGAGAACTGAAGGGTCCCACAGAGAAGAAAGGGCCCAGAAGTCAGGAGTTTCCCCCACCCACTCCCACTTGCACACATACCAGCATACTCCTTCCTCACCAGAGCTGCCCTGCTGCATTCGGCTTCAGTTGTCCCATCCCTGGGGCCTCCTCCCTGCAAGGTGCTCAAGAAGGGCACTGAAACTGGTGACTCCATTTGATTCCACCAACATTTATTGAGTGCCTGCTGCATGCTGGGCAGCATGCTGGAGTTCAGAAGCCTATTGCTCCTGATCTCTGGGAGCTCTTGGGGTGATGGAGTGGGGACTGCAACAGCATCGCAAGTGCTTTATAAAGTGGAAAGTGCAAGTGAGCACAGAAAGTGACACTAATTTCACTTGACATTTAAGCTGCACCCTAAGAGTAAGTATGACAGTAAGAAATGCTATCTGTGGTGAATGATGTGTAAGAATGATAGTGATTCCTGGGAGTGCCTTATGTATTCATTAAATTCTTATAATGACTCTGTGAAGGAGGTTTATAATAATGCCCATTTCCAACTGTAGTAACTGAGGTTTAGAGAGGGAAATTGATTTGTTTTTAACTTTCTTTTCAAGCTGACAGGTGGCAGAGCCGGGACTTGAACCCAGTTCCATAGGCTTCCATGCTCTCAACTTTTACTATACAGAGTGACTTGGGCAAAGGACATGTGAAGAAGAAAGACAGGGATGAGGTTGGAGGGATAAAGGCAGGGGTTAGGGTGGCAGAAACCTTGGTGAGGAGTGTGGGTTTTATTTATTTCAATTTTTTGATGTGCCTGAGAAATTAACTTTTTTATTGTATTGTATTGTATTTCTAAAGGAAACATGCAGGCAGAAGTGAAGGCAAGTAGGCAGGCAGGCAAGAAGAGAGAGAAGGAAGAAACATTTTATTTTATTTTCATAGTTGTTCACACTGGTCGTTTTTCCACACACCCTGGGACTCAAATCCAGAGTATGTGGGTTCTTTTGAACGTGACTGACCTAATCACTCCTCCACCAGGGTGTGCCTTCAAAAAACCTTTTTTTTTTAAAGGAAAAGTGCAGGTAGGAAGGCAGGTGAGAAGGCAGGCAGGCAGGTAGGAGGAGAGAGGAGGAAGAAACGTTTTATTTGCTTTTATTTAGTTGTACATCTTAGTTGTTCTCCCCTGCCCTGGGACGCAAACCCGGGTCCTGTGGATGCAAGTGGACAGTGCTTTTGCCAGAAGCAGCTGACCAAACCACTACTCTACCAGGACATGACAAGTGTAGGCTTCCTGCAGGGATCCATGGAAGCTTCATTAGTGAGGGAAGGGGGTTTGAAGGAGAAGAAATGAGAGACAGAGAAAACTTGTGTAGAAGTTGCTGCAATAAACCAAGAAAAAGTTGGGGTTTGAGAAATGGAGAAGGTCAGGTTGGGGACACCAAGCAAAATAGGTTCATAGAGGCTCATCGGTTCTGGCAGGTGAAGTGGAAAAAGGAGTCAAGATGATGTCCTGGGTTTTGGACAATGTGCTCTGGAAGGAAGCCCACCAGTTGGCCTCTAACACTCCTCCCACTCATCACAGCTCAGTTCCACCCACGGCACAGGTAAGACTCATCCCCGGACACTGCTTTATCGTTCTCCACTCACATTTATGTTCACCTGTGTTCTTCAGCTGTACGTGTAGTCACTCACCCACACATATAAAGCACCGACTACACACAGGAGGTTCTGAGAGCTGGAGACAGGCAGGGAACAGGCGGCACCTGTCTCATCAGTGGGATGATGGTTATAGTGGGATAATGGGGTCTGGATTGGAACATTGATTCTGCAACTTCATGCGCTGAATCCTGGCTCAGCCTCCAATTTGCTGTGACTTCAAGTAAATTTCTTTGTTAAAGGAAAGGTGCAGGCAGGAATAAAGGCGAGTAGTCAGGCAGGCAGGAAGAGAGAGGAGGAAGAAGCATTTTTATTTTTTATTTAGTTCTTCACACTGGTTGTTCCCAGACCCGGGACTTGAACCCAGGGGAATGTGGCCAGCGTGCATTTCGGAGGACATTACCCTACCTGCTCCTCCACCAGGGCATGCCTTCAGATAAGTTCTTGAATCTTTTTGTCTCAGTTTCCTCATCTGGAAGATGGGGTCACAGAGAGCGATTAAGTGGGTTAACACGTATATAGTCTCTGGCACCCGGAAGCAGTCTGTGTCAGCTGTCATTGTTACAGAGTTCACGTTTTAGTGGGGACACAGATCCAATTACACAATTAATTATTTAATTACACAGTGATAAATACCCTGAAGGAGCAGTACAGTCTGGAGGTGAGGGAAGGTTTCCCAGAGCGAGTGATGGTCCCGCTGAGCTGAGTGGAGTGAGATGCTGAGCTGAGCGAGATGGAGCTGGCCAGGTGGAACGTGAGGGAGGCCAGGCCTGGGAGGTAGAGAGATTGGGGAGCAGCAGACCCTCAGGCAGAAGAAACTTCTGAGAGGTCAAGTTTCAGAAACTTGACTTCTTTGGGCCTCAAAACAGAGCTGAGTAGTAGGTCAGGAGGATGCTCTGTCCCCATTTTACAGCAAGGGCACTAAGGCTTGGAGAAGAACAGTGACTTAGTTGGTCAATGACTGAGACTCCTAGTGGAGGCTGTGCTCCCACTGCTCGGGGGGCAGGGGAGGGGGGCTGGTGGAATGGACCTGAGAAGAGGCCTTTGTCCCTTTTCCTTCTAGGGCGGGAGCAGAGGAGCCAGGCCACAGCTGGCCACCAGCAGCTGTGGCGGCCAGAGCTACATTCCTTCCCTGCCAGCAGAGCCAGTCCAGGCTCGTGGCAGGGGCTGGGAATGTTCTCTTTGTCTTAAAAGAAAAAAAAAAAAAAAAAGAAATACTTAGTCAACACTAAGTCCTGACTTCAAACAGATATAGCTCCCCATTGTCCTCTCCAGCCCTAGGTCTCTTCTACTCCTTAGGGCAAGCCCCCGGGCAGCCATGTTTCTGGGAAAGGCAAGGAAGCCTAGACACATGGAGTCCTAAGGCAGTCTCCAATTTGCTGTGTGACCTCAGGCAGGTCACCAGCCCTCTCTGGGTCTGAGAAGCCTCAGCAAAACAGGGAAGGGAGGGTTGGATGACATCAGGTGGGGTGGGGAGCCCAGCAACCGGTTCCAACCAGCTACAGCAGCTTTGCTGCCCTTCAGGTTTGAGGCACTGGGGCCTCGGGGGTCCGGAAACTGGGGACAGGCAGCCTTTCATCTCTGCTGGCCCAGGGTCGCTGCAGGTTGGCAGGCCCCACATCCCGAGATCGCATTTCAGGCTGGAAGGGGCCTTCCTGTGACCTCAGCTGGCCAGCTCTGCCCCTGTCCCCCTCCTCCCCATTCTCACCAGAGGGAAGCAGGCAGCATCCCGCCCAAGGTCACTGGCCAGCAAGTGGCTGTCCTTCGGCCTGCCCTTCCCTCCCACCCAAACCAGCCCCCACCGGCCTCCCACTGTAAAGCCTCAGGTCTCCTGGGCCATTAGGAATCTGCCAGGCGAGGCGTGGTCTTTTTCCTCTCTCTTGTTTCTTGGCTTGTTTTCCTGATTCTCCAACAGCCGCCTCCTGCAAAAGCCTCCGGGTGCGTGTACAGGAACATTTTTCTTAAAAAAAAAAAAAAAAGAGAGAGGAAGAAAGAAAGAACGAGAATGTAGCCACAGTTTGGGTAAAAAAGCAACCAGCTCCTTAATGTTTCCCTCTAACCTCTGGCTCCTCCACCGGTTGGCTCCAGGGGCTGGGAAGGAAGGCCCTGCTGGGGCAGCGGCCTGGGCTTGCCTCCTGCCACCTCCGCACCGCCTCTGTTCTCCACAGGGTTTGGTCTGCCTTCTGGAGCTAGGAAGAGGCAAAGTTGCAGGCCTTAGCTTTAAAAAAGCACAGGAGCCTAAGGGGTTGACTGGGCCTCCGCCCCACTGCCCATTTGGTCACCGTCTAAGGTTACAAAATTAGGATTTTTCACCTCTACCCCATTTTCTCTCCTCCTGTATTCATCGCTTTATTCTTCCATCTTTTGAATCATTGACCTCCGCACTGCCCTCCCTGAGTGCCATCTCCCATCACTACCTCATGGTCCAGCACAGGGTTTGCTTTTCTTTTTGTGAAGTTTATACACCTTCAGACTCCAGGTCATTATCCATTCAGACCCCTGTAGGTGCAGAACGCAGTGTCTCAGCCGCGTCTGGCGACCCGCAGAGCTCTCAATGATCTGCGGTAGCCCTAGAGCCTGGTCGATGCCTGAAACACGGGGACAGGGTGTCTCTTGAATGAGTGAATTCAAATCACAAATTGGTCTCTAGAATGATCCAGAGCAATCTTACAAAGAGAGGCATGTGATTAAAGCACATCCCTGTTGAAGCTCTTCCTTGCCGCCCCAGCAGGCACAGAATCCAGTCCCAGTCTCCGTCCCCACCTCTTCCCATTCACCAGCCCTCATCAAAGGATTTCCTTTCCCCCTCTGTGCCATCTTTTCTCTTGCCTCCAGGCCTTTGCATGTGAAATTCCCTCTGTCTGACACGCCTTTCTCCACCTCTCACCTGGCTCACTTCCTCTGGCCTGTCACCTGTCACATTACCCAGTGAGCAGGGCGAGAATGTGCGCAGGGCATTAATAAAGCAGGAGGCCTGAATACATTATTTAAACAATAATTAGACAATTGATCATTCTAGAAGCATTGAAACAGTTCATGGGAAAATCAGAACTTTATTGGAGTGCCTTACTCTTATTTGATAGTTTTTGTTTTTCTGCTTTTTTTTTTTTTTTTTTTAATGCTAAATTTATTGACAAGGTGTGGTGGACAAAACCACTCCTCCAGGAAGTCTTCGCTGAACCTGTGACTGGTTTAGGTCTCTTTTTGGTACTCCCAAAGTCCCTGGAGATTTTTCTTTAATGTCAATTATCTTGGCTTTACTTGTAACTTTTCTTTGTTTTTTTTTTTTAAGGAAAGGTGCAGGCAGGAACAAGGAGAGAAGGCAGGCATGAAGAAAGAGGAGGAAGAAGCATCATTTATTTTTATTTCGTTGTTCATACTGGTTGTTTCCCGCTGGCGCCCAGGACTTGAGCCCAGGGGTATGAGACTTGCTTCTTTGGAGGCAACTGACTTAACTGCTGCTCCACCAGGGTGTGCCTATTTGTTACTTTTCATGCCCCTACACCAGGTCTCTGAGGGCCAGTTAGAATCTTTTCACCTCTATCCCCACAGTGCCCACCAGTGCAGGGCCTGGTATAGATCTGACCCCAGACATATTACTCCCTAGTCTTCATTTATGCAGTCCTCTATGAGGGCTGCATTACATCATATTCTATGTGCTTACTTTATAACTGTCTGAGGAGTGCCCTTCTCATTCAGTCTCCACTCAGATGCCCCTTCCTCTGTACGCCCACCCTGCCCTAGTACCCAAGTTGAGTTTGCTTCTGTGAGCTTGCAGCTCCTGCTGCAATTGAGGTCTCCCTCTTTCACTGTAATTTATATGCATGTGTCTTCTCCCTCACCAGATTGGGAGTCACTCAGGAGATGAATTGATTCCTGGGTCCCCAGTGCCCTACATAGGCCTGGTCAGAGCAGACAGCAACATAGGTTTGTTAAATGAGTAGACTAGAAGATGTCACAAAGGAAAGAAAAGTCAGGCAGGATTTTGAAGGTGGGAGGAATATGTACTTACTGAGGGCTTAGAGTCAGTATAGATAAAAACAAATACTAGGTGCATCCTGGTGGCCTAGCAGGTAAGGCCACTGGACACAGTTCACATACATCTCGAAGGATCCAGGTTTGAGACCCGGGGCCGGAGGGAGCAACCAAGAAGAACAACTAATAAAATAAATCAGCTAGCACACCATAGTGTGGTAGGTAAACTCTGCTTCTCACTGGCTGTGTGATCTTGGGCAAGTTAAATAATCTCTCCATGCCTCAGTTTCCTCCTGTAAAATGGGGATTCTGATAGTATCTACCTCATCAGGAATTAAATTGTCTGCCCCATGCAAGGTGCTGAGGGCTGTGCCATGTACACACGGGCACTGTGCATGTTTGCTATCATTTTTCGGTTGTGGTATGCCAGGCACTCTCATCTGGCATCTCAGTCCTCACTGCAGCCTGAGAGGCAGGGATTGCTGTGACCTTTTTCAAAAAAATGAGGTGTAAGCAGGCTAATCTCAGCTTGCTAAAGTCACTCACTGAGTAAGTGACAAGAATGGGATTTGTGGTTTGGTTTTGTTTATTCCCTTCCTCCAGTCCCAGGTCTCAAACCCTGGTCCTTAGGCTTCACATGGCCTGCACCTTAGCAGCTGAGCCACAGGGGTGCACCAGAAAGGGGATTTGAACCCAGGCCTGCCACCCACCCATGTTCCCTGACTGCAGTATCTGCCTGCCAGAGGAGGGGGAAGAAGAGGAGATGGCACAGTGGGAAGGCAGGGAGGCTTCACTGAGCTGGTGCCTTGGGAGCAGAGCGGCAGGCGTTTTTTTCTAGAGCTTTCATTTCCGTCTGCCTCTTCTGAGCAGGTGAAAAACCCCACAGAGGGCCCTTCACTGAGTCCTCCCCCTCCTCCTCCCCCTCCCAGCTCTGCCTCATCCCCCCATGCTGGGAGGGGGGAGGTCAGGCATGCAGCGTGGGGGATGCAGGGGAGGGGAGTGTGGAGGTGGGGGAGCATCATTCCAGATCCTTCCCTCGAACACCCCCCTCTCCCCCATCAAAGGCACTCCGGGAGGAGAGAGCATTCCAGGTGGAAGGAATGGCAAATGCAAAGGCTGTGGATTAAGGCTGTGGAGGCGGGGAAAGCCTGCAAGCTTGGCTGGAACTGAGGTTGGGGGGGCCCCCTGGGATTGCTCAGTGGAGAAGAACTTGTGAGAGAGAGACAGAGAGAGAGAGAGGGAGAGAGGGAGAGACAGAGAGAGAGAGAGGGAGAGACAGAGAGAGAGGGAGAGAGGGAGAGACAGAGAGAGAGACACAGAGAGAGAGACAGAGAGAGACAGAGAGACAGAGGGAGAGAGAGGGAGAGAGAGAGAGAGAGAGAGAGAGAGAGAGAGAGAGAGAGAGAGAGAGAGAGAGAGAGAGAGGGAGGCAGTGGGCCCAGCTAGAGCTGACAGTGCCAGAGGCAGAGTAGGAGCTGGAGACCTTTCTGGACTCTGAGCACAGTGCTCTACATCCTCTTACCCTCAGAGAGGAGGATCAGGTGATTCTTCTTGGTTCCTCTGCTTGTCTGCTTGTTCCTCCCCCTAGAATCCATTAGCAGGCTGTGCATTGCCAGTTCTGTAATCGGGCATTGGCTCATGGCTTTCTAAGCAATCTCTCCTTGTGTTTTCTTTCCAAGTAAGAAAGTCTACGAGATCAGAAATATTCACTCCATTTTATAGATGTGTAAACTGAGGCTCAACCAGGTTATGTAACTTGCTTGAGGTCACATAGGGCATAAAAGGCAGATTGGGAACTCAAACCTAGGACTGTTTCCCCAGATGACAATTTCCCTTCTAGACTGGCTGCTTCCCTGGAATGCTTGTCATCCTTATAGCAACAGTAAGAGGAACTCTTGGCTGACTTCACTTTTTAGTTTATGCATGTCTTATTTTTCCTGCCTGTCATGACAGACTTGTAGGCAGAACTGTCACCATCCCTATTTCATAGATAAGGAAACTGAGGCACAGAGAAGGGTGCAACTTGGTCACAATTACAGAACCATTAAGTGCAAAGCTGGGCCCAGACCCAGTTCTGGTTACTCTGTCTTTTCGCTTCCCTTTGCAGAGAAAGAAGGTCTGTTCCCTGCTCTTATCAGCCTCAGGGGACAGAGAACAGGCAGGGGTTACTTTTTAGAACTGGTGGGAAAGGAACTGGGCCTGGAGTTTGGCCTTTGAAATCCGGGGACTTGCTACAGGCAGTGAATAATTTGATTGCTCTAGCCCATAACTTTAACTCCTTGGGTAGGAGAGGAAAGGCTTACCCGCCAAGAGCAGCAAGTCCTCTCAAGTTCCAAGACTAGATTTAAATTCCATCTGTGCTTCTGCCTGACTGGGTGGCCTTGGTTAAGTCACTTAACCCCTGCTTCTTTATCTCATTTGTAAAATGATGATCATAATGGGATCTAACTTACAGGATTGCTATGAGAATTTATGTGTTAATGCATGTAAAGCACTCAGCACATAGTAAATGCTCAATGTTAGTGCTTATTACTACAATTGGTGTGCCCTGGTGGAATAGTAGTTTGGTTTAGCTGCCTTCTGCCAAGAATGTAGTCTTGCAGTCTACATACATTCCGAAGACCTGGGTTCATGTCCCGGTGCTGGGGGTGGGGTGGGTGGGTGCAGGGGACAATCAGGATGAACAACTAAATAAAATAAAGTGCTTCCTTCTCTTCTCTCTTCCTGCTTGCCTGCCTCTGTTCACCTTCATTCCTGCGGGCACCTTTCCTCCTTCTTTTTTTTTTTTTTTAATGGGGGCAGGAAGAAAGAGAAAGGAGAAGGGAGCATTTTTATTTTATTTTTATTTAGTTGTTACTACAGGTTGTCTCAACCTGGGCCTGGGACTCGAACCTAGGGATAAGTGGCCTGCTCCTTCAGAGGCGATTAACCTAACCACTGCTCCACCTGGCATGTAAAAAGATTACTTTTAAAATATAAGCACTAACCCTTCAAAAGCAACAGTCTATCTATCTCCTTTGCTTAAAAGGAGAAACTAAGTTTCCTGTTGCCAGACAACGTTCCAGCAAAGCCCCAGGATCTTAAATTCTAATACAGGTAATAACTACTGATATCAGTATCAATAAATATTATCAGAGTTAACGTTCAACAACTGCTGACTATGTGCCAATTACTGTGCAAAGTGCTTCACATTTAGTGTCTCGTTTAATCTTCACGGTTTCGGGAAACAGAAATAATTAGAAACTCGATTTCATGGCAAAGGAAATGGAGGCTCAGAGAGGTGAAGTCATCTGCCCAAGGTCATACAGCTAGAAAGTGATATGGCTGTGATTTGAACTCAGGTTTGCCTGGCTCCAAAGTCTCCTACGAGAATTAAGATCAGACGCCACCTCGCCCAATACATAGACACTTGCATCAGCTTTCTCAAATGCATCTGCTAGATGTGCTGCCTCAGGCTCACCTTCCTTCATCTGGGAAGACCAGCAACCTTAAGGAGTGCCTTCTATGTGCAAGAATGCTTTATACATATTTCTCTCTCTCTCTCTCTCTCTCTCTCTCTCTCTCTCTCTCTCTCTCTCTCTCTCTCTCATTAAAGGAAAGGTGCAGGCAGGAATGAAGGAGAGCAGGCAAGTCAGCAGGAAGAGAGAGGAGGAAGAAGCATTATTTATTTACTTTTAATTCGTTGCGCATCCTGGTTGTTCTCCCCAGCCCAAGATGTGAACCTGGTTCCTTGGGATGTATGTGGACGGTGCTTAGGCTGGAGGCAGCTGACAAAAACACTCTTCAACCATGATATGCTACATATTTCTGCCCCAAATGCCTACCCCCTCCTTAGGACCTTCTATCATTGTCCCCATTCCTTAGAAGAGTAGTTACGGCACAGACAGGACTGGTGATTGTTCAAGGTCACACAGTCTAAGGTAACATGGCAGAGCTAAGATTCAAACCCAGGGAGGTCAGCCTCAAAGCTTGCATTCTTTCAGAACTACCAGAAAAGTACAGAGACTCCTGGAGAACAGTCCCACTTTCAAAGCTAGCTTCCCACCCCTGGAATACTTCATTTGTTTAGGCCCTGTGCACTTCCTCCCCACTGCCACTAACCCACTGGTCTAAAGGCTTCTATGCCCTTTCTCTCCACCTGCAACGCTTCTTTCAACTACCCACTGCCCAGTTAACTCTGTTCATCAACTCACCCCAAACATCACCCCTTAAGGAAGCTTCCACTGACCCCACACCACCCTCTGACATTCAGTCTGTACTTTGCTTTCTTGCTCCTTATCAAAGTTTCTAGCGGCATTTTGATTTGTCTGATCATTTGTTGGATGTCTTGCTTTCTCACCAAACTCTAAGCTCCATGAGGGTTGAATCTGGTGACCATTGTAGCTGCACTGCTGGCAGGCTGCCCTAGATATGGTTGATGCTTCATAATTTTTACTGAATGGATAAACCCATGAATGAGTAAAGAGCTACCAGTCACTTTACACACATGACTCATTCATTCCACAATTAACTCCCTGAATCCCCACAGCTGCCCTGTTGTCCCATTTCAGAGAAGGCATAGGCAAGTTTTCGAGGGTTAAAAAGTGGTAGAACTTGGATTCAATTGCAGGTCAGTCTGACCCCAAAGCTACTGACTTCTGCATAGCACCTGCTGCCTCCCAGCCACCAAAGGCCACAGTCTGCATTTAAATAGTCATTGGTTGTCAGACCACAAGTCCCAATTTGAACATGGAGGTCACTGACCCAGCCAGCACTGGGACTCTGTCAGCACCACTCACTTGGTGGTCTCTGCCCTTCTGACGCCTTAGGCTGCTCCCCTCCCTCTCCCTTCTTGGCCTCCCTTTCCAGCGAGAGAAAATGACTAGGAATTACAGCCAACGCAACCATTCTGGGGAAAACAATCCTGCAGTGAAAAGAGCCCTGTTCTGAGAGCAGAGAGACCTGGATTTCAGTCCTGGCAGGGAGGCTGCCCGGCCAAGGGCCCACAATGGCGTCACCATTCCTCTGAGAGAAACAGCTCAGGCACACCCTTAGGTCATTTTCACCCTGGAACCTTTATGACTAATGATAGCTGGATGTGGCCTGTGCCTGAGTCTATGCTGACCAGAGTTGGGGACTGACTTGGCACAGTCAAGACCCTAACCAGACAGAATGCTATGCTAAGGGAATGGGGGAGGAAAGTCTTTCTCAGGGGACACTAGGCCTGGGAAGGAGAAATACAGGACTGGAAGCCAAAAGACACAGGTTTGAGTTCCAGGGTTGTTTCAAATTCCCTGGGTGACCCAGGGTAAGTAATGGAGGTTCAGTTTTCTGTTCTGTAAAATGAGGACAATATCTGTCTTACAGAGTTGTTCTAGAAAAGTAAATGAGGTAATCTTTGCTAATGTATGGCTGTCACATCGATATCCAACTGCAGCCTTTTATAATCACCAAGACGCACATATACCCCCTGGTGCATGAATCCTCAACAAACACCTCACGCTAAGAGGCAGACATGACTGCTCCCATTTTACAGAAGGACAAACTGAGACTCAAAGCAATTCACGGAGTTGTCTGAGGTTGCAGAGTGAGGCCGTGGTTGAATTATGGTTCAGCGCTCTCTGACGCTGCCCTTTCAAAAGCAGCTGGTAGTGACAGGACCCCAGGCCTCCGCCGGGGAGGGGTCCTTTAACTGCGGGCTGGAGCCTAGGTCTCAGTCTCCCCACCCTGCTTTCAGTAGGGGCGAAACCCGGAGGAAAGAAGCAAAACCATCTGTAACTAGAGGGGTGTTCACAGGAAGTTCATGGTCTTCGTCTCTTCCTTCCGCTAAAAATACTAGTTCTTTGAGTTCCAACAAGAAGAATTCGTCTTTCGATCTACTTTAGAGGAGTTTGGACACTTTCTTAGGTGGAATTGTCCTACCCTGAATTTAGGAGTTGATTTAGTTTACTCTCCACCCCTAGTTCACATGGTTTGCCCTGCTGCTGTTTACTCTGATTGCGGAAGTAGCTGGGGTGGAGTTCCCGGGACGGTACCTTTGAGTACGTCTTTTGCGTAGCTCTTTAACTGGCATTCCACTCAAGCCAATGGAATGCCCGGAAGCCCCCGGCGGGTGGGGCAGAGAGCCAATCAGGGCCGTTGGCGGGGTGTGGCTGCGTCTTAGGGCGGGGAATCGCGTAATGGCGGACGCGGGCCCGGCGAACGCGGCTGGGGGCGTAGCGCGCTGAGGGGGGTCCAGCTGTGTGGCAGCCCGCGACGCGGCGCGTGGAAACTGAACTCGTGCGGAGAAGGGCGATCAGCCGGCCCTTCTGTCGCGGAGGGTGACCGCGCGAGACCAGGTGAGCAACAAGTCCCCGCGGGCGGGCCCCGCCGTGAGGTGCGGCTCGGGGCTGGGCCACCCCTCCAGCCGCCGCGCGGGGTCCTGGGCGAGTGGCTGCGGACGAGCGGAAGCCCGGTGAGCGTCAGCGGGGCCTGGCGGCTTACTCTCCACTCTGGGCAGGGGGTGTTCCCGAGAGCCCCTCGGGACTTGTGGGACCCGGGAAGTCTGCGAGGCTGAGAAAGTGTCCCAACCTGGACTGGCTCTGCCACGAACACTCTTGTGACCTTGGGCAAGTCACTTCCCTCTCTGGAATTCAGGTTCCCCATTTGCAAAACTAAGACTTTGCTGGAATGTGTACACAGATTGGATCCCAGATGTCTGAGGTCTTGAGCAAGTTCTTTTCTAGGAGGAGCCTCAGTTCCTCTCTGGGTCTTGGGGGATTAAAGTGCCCACTGAGCACCTGGCCTGATAAGTTGCAGTGTTGGAGAAAGAGAGAGAGAGTGTGTGTGTGTACAGGATGGAAGCGAGGTGACCAAAGGGGCTCTTTAGGGAGGGTCTGGGTGGCCCCCAGACTATGATAGGGTGGAGTCAGATTGTCTTGGTCCTCCAGAAAGCCTATTGCTTCTGCGATGGGGAAGTTTTATACAGTTTTCCATAGAGTCAGAAAAGGAAGGAATCCCTGGAGCCTCGAGCTATGATTGAAATTTAGACCCAAAAGAATTCAGGAGAGAGGACGTTTATGGTGCTCCTAGTGTGTACCAGACCGTGGTTAGACATATGTTCTTTATTTAATTTTTATAGCCACCCTTAAAGATTTACCAATAAGGAAACCAGATTTCAGAAGAGTTAAGCAACTTGACCAAGATCACACAGTAAGATGCATTGCTTACCAAAGTTAACATTTTTCCCAGAGAATCATTGGGCAAGGGAAAGTCACAGTCCACTTTAAAAAAGTTCGCTTTACCTCAAATATGAGTAGGAATTGGCCTAGAAACTTGGTTTGACTTCTGGCTGGATCTCTGAATGGTTACTTCTAAGTCCATTTCCCTTTGTTCAGTTGGAAGGGACCATTTCTGAGTTGTAAAAAGTCACTTTGAATTGTGTCAGAACCTCAGAGCTCAGTTTAAATACTGGCTGAGTGTCCCGTAGAAGAAAGTTCACCAGCTATTGGTGAATAGACTTGACTCTTATTCAGGGTGGTGCCAGCCCATTAATTTTTTTTTCTCCACCCTGAGAAGGCTACATTTTCTTGGGATGGGAGAATTTTCCTATTTGTTAGTCCAAATTTCTTTGGATTCCTGGGGTGAAAGTTTCAGTAGCTGGTTTCTGGTTAAGTATAATTTTATTTTTTTCTTTGTGCTCCCTGTTATCTAACTTCTGTGATGAGTGAAGATTGTGGATCTAGTGTGGGAGTATTTAGGTACTATAAATTGAAACTCTTTTTTTTTCTTAATCTCAAAGTTTTTGGTTAATCAAAATGGTAAGACCAGCCAGTGGGTATTGTTCTCAAATGTCAATGGTAGGGAAGAAAATTGGAAGAGGAAGTTGCTGAGAAAGAGGGCGTTTTTTTTTAGCAGTGGAGCCAATATGTATTTCTTTGTTTGAAATTCTAAAACCAGAAAAGCAACAACTGAAGGAGGAAGGAAGGAAAGAACTATGAAACTCTTCTTCCTCTTCAAATATCTGAGGCTCAACTTTCTCAGAAAAAGTCAATTGTAATTTGTTCCATTCTGATAAATTCTAGAATGAAATAATTTTAAATCTTAAAAAACCCTTGGAGATAATATTAACCCTCTGAGATAAGAATACGTAAGATATTTTTAAAATCAGGGCATTTTATTCAGTATATTACTTTTTCTTTGAGTCTGTTTTAGTTGTGATCTTAATTAGTGTATTTCCACCTAAAAGAACTGGATCTAGTTATTATGTTGTGTTTGTTTTTTGACATTTTTTAAGTCTTATAGTGCTTTATTTTCCAGGATTGTGTATGTGTAAATAGCTGTTAAGACACTGAATTTATTGTATGTGAATATTTACCTTCATTCTCTATTAGTTATATGTTATATGTAAGATTTAGTCTTAGTAAGTATAGCTGTCTGCAGTACCTTGGGGGTCAAAAAATTAAAGTTCTTGGAGCCAGTTTCTGAATTCAGAATTTTTGAATTTTAGAAAAGGAATCTGATCTATGTAACATCCCAGAGAGGCCCCAGAGGGGCAGCACCTTATAATCAACACATTGCTATTTCTCTAGTAAAATGTCTGAGTGTTCATACCAACTAGGATCTATAAATACTGTATATGACCTCATTTTATTTCACATCAGGGTTTGCCACCAAATGAATAATGGAAAATGTGTTTTTGTAGCCTTTTGGATTTTGGGATTAAAATTAAGGGATTGTGGACTTTATAATGACAAGAAAAATTACATGGAAAAATATTGTAACCCAAGTTATCCCAAAGTTCTGGCCCTAAAGAACAATAATACACAGAAGATCCTTTTTTGTTTCTTTCATCTAACAATTTTATTCTAATTACCATATGCCCAAAGTATATTTTTCTTTAAGTACCAAAGTTTACCTTTCATTATCCTCATTGATCCCTGTTTTAGATGTTGGAACTATAGATTCGTGTTTGTGGAATTTAAAGCTTATGTTCCCATTAGGATAGTCTTTAATAGGAGGTGATCACTACTGGATATGACTTCAGTCAAACTTTTTGTTAAAGGAAAGGTGTAGGAAAGAATGAAGAAAGAATGAAAGAATGAAGGTGAGCAGGCAAGCAGGAAGGAAGAAAGAAGAAGAAGCATTTTCATTATAATTGTACTTCTTGGTTATTCCCCCGGCCTTGGGATGCAAACCTGGGTCCTTGGAATGTTTGTGGACTAGTCTTGGCCAGAGGCAGTGGACCTTACGCTTCTACTCGACCAGGGTGTGCCCAGGCATTTTTTAATATTTAATTTCTGAAGGTCTACAATTTGCACATCTTGGTGAGGAATTTACTAAAATATGTTTAATTTAGATAATATCTATATCTGTTTTTTTAAGGAAAGTTGCAAGCAGTAATGAAGGTGAGTAGGAAGACAGACAGGAAGAGAGAGGAGGAAGAGCATTTTTATTTATGTTTATTCAGTTGTCCACACTGGTTGTCTCACCTCCCCACCCCCTCACTCGAACCCAGGAGTATATGACCTGTACTCCTTCGGAGGCAATTGACTTAACTGCTGCTCCACCAGGGCATGCCAAGACTATATTTTAAGTGTGTGCTATACAAGAAACCTGAGTTTACCAGCCTTTTGAATATGGATGATTTCTTTAAAGTGACCAGAAACCTTAGGAACAAATTTACAAAAATTCAGTTTACTCTTTTCTCAGACTATAAAGTGAGGTTCGATTGGTGTTGTTGGAAGACAAATTATTTCTTCTCTTTGAGAGAACCCCATGACAACATGAATTTGAGAGAATCTGACCTTCAGGACACCGTATAGCTAACTGATTTGAGGTCCTCAGTTCCACTTCCTATTTGTAGTGTCTCGTAGTGAGATGGTACTTTCACTGTCTGATGAGTGAAGACGTGTGGAACAGGGTATCACGAGTTGCAGGTAGCATCAGTGTGTGTGAACTAGGGAATAGGAGCAGTTCTTATCTGGGCTACCCCAGTTCTTCTGTTTCATAAGCACTGATAATAATGCAAGAGGATTATTAAAAATAGATAAATGGACTAGCATTCTATTTCCAAGTTACTCTGTTGTGGCTATGGAATAGCTCTTTAAGACAAGAACTGTGTCCTATACCTCTTGTATTCTATATTGTATAAAGGCCAGGATGTCAAACTTGTCTTGCATCAGATTTACCATTGAAATATGTTTATAGCTGGTATGGGAACTTTTATGTTAATATATAATTAGGGTTGAGAACCATTGACACAAGCGCATTGTAGGAACTCAATAAATGTATGTTGATTAATTTGATATTGGCTCTGGCATGAACTGGGTAGGGCTACTCCACCAGGGTGTGCCGCTATTGTTCATTTTTGTATGACTGGTGTTCAGTATACAATAAAAGTTTCATAGGTGCTTCTAATGTTTAAATGATGGTCTCTGCCTTCTACTTCATTCCTAAAGATTCCTTTCTTCCTTCTTTCTTTTTAAGTTCAGATCAGCAAACATTTATTGAGTTGTCTTCTGAGAGGTCTTTCATGTATCTTAGGATAGGATTTTTCAATCTTGGCACTGTGGGCCAGATCATTCTGATTGTGGAGGGCTGTCTTATGCATTGTAGAGTGTTTACTAGGGTAGTCCCTTGGTTTTTACTCACTGCACAGTAGCACTGCCCCCTTGTTAGTTGTGTTAACCAGAAATGTCTCCGGATAGTGTCAAATATCCCCAGGGGCAGGTGGGGGTGTTGGGAGTGGAGAGTGCAAAATTACCCTGTTGAGAACTGCTATATCGAGGGCAGAGGTGGTCAAGTTGTAGAGGGAAATACGGTTAAGGTCCTCTAGCATGCACTTTTTTATTTTTTTCTGCTTAGACAATTACTTGTCTCTGACTTTTGTATTTTTTTAGTTTTTTTCTCTTTGTTTTGTGTTTTTGACTTTAGGATAAGAAAGAAGAAAGAGGGAAATCAGGAGGTGACAACTGTAAAATAGTCCTATTATTTTCTGTTCAAAATTTTATTTTATATTTTTATTTTTTTAAAGGAAAGGGGCAGGCAGGAATGAAGGCAGATAGTCAGGCAGATAGGAAGAGAGAAGAGAAAAGTATTTCATTTTATTTCCATTTTAGTTGGTCACACTGGTTGTTTTCCCAGGACTTGGACCCAGGGGAGTGTGGCTTGCATCCTTTGGAGGCAATTGACCTAACTGCCTGTCCACCAGGGCACATCTCAAAATTTGGTTTAAATATATTAGAGGAGTACAGATAGCAGAATTATTTATGCAGATCTATGTAAATTCAGTTTCTACTACTGATTAGATGGAACGAACTACTAGAATATTACTGCCTGGCGTAAAATTCCTTCTCAGAAAGGCTCATAGTGGAAGCATTTTTTTAAAGGATAGGTGCAGGCAGCAGTGAAAGCAAGCAGAGGGAGGCAGGAAGGCAGGAAGAGAGAGGAAGAACTTTATTTTATTTTGTTGTTCATCTTGGTTGCATCCACTAGTCCGGGAATGTGAACCCAGGACTTTGGGATATAGGTGGGCTGTGCCCAATCCCTACTCCACCAGGGTGCGCCACACGACTGTAAATTTTAACCTAAAGCATAACTTTCATTACTTTTGTCGAGAACGTGCCAGGAGTTGTCAGGATTTTTTCTTTGCTTATTTTTAGCTGGCTTCATGGCTAAGCTACATCTTTTGATATTCCTGAATGGATATTTTATAATTCTAAAATCCGTTTTTAGCTAATGAGTGTGTTTTTCTAAGCTCAGTATTTTTGTGATATGTAGATTGGTTGAGATGGAGGTCCATGGTCCCTCTAGGCACTCATACTGTAATTCGTAATGATTAGTAGTAACGTTTGGGGACGTCACTCTCCTTTGGTCAACCCTCCACAACGTAACATTATATAATCATTCATGTCTTAGTCATCATTAAACTGAACTTGAATGAGTGATTTTTTTTCCCTGTTCCATTTCAAGTTATGAATGGTACTCTAGAGAATTCAAATGTATAGTTATGAATGGTATCTCAGAATAGTCACCATTTATGCAAATGAAAAACACTTCTTAACTTAGAAACCAAACAGCATCGAATTAGAAAAGAGAAGAATAGAAGCAAGAATTGTTGAATGCTTACAGAGGAAATAATGTTCAGATACATAGAAATAGCTCAGAAAAGTTGTTCTTCATCATGATTTCTGCACACTAATAAAGAAAAAACAGTTTGAGATTGATGGGAGAGGCTATTAAACTTTACCTGCGTGATTGCTTTTCAAGCTCTTTTCTGGTAAAATATGGAAAAGTCTGAGACATACTCTCTTAGTTGTAAGTTTATTTCCAGTTGAACAGAATTGTTTCTTTTTTTAGAATATAGAAGCCCTTTGGGGAAGAAGCTGTGGTTCCAATTTGAGTGGATATGCGATTATATGCACACATATGTACTTATATATTATATGACTTATGATGATATTTAAACTTTTCTAACTGATGTAGTAAAGTAACAAGAGCAGTTCTTTTACTTTCAAGTATTTAGAATTGAGACCTGTTCTCCAGTTATGTCATCGTTTAGCAAGTATTCAGTCTAGAAAGCTTTCTCTCAAATCATATCTTAAGAAATTGTGTTCAGCTGTATAGAAGGAGGTCTTATGGCTACAGATACTCCTATTTACTTGCAGTTGACTACTGTATATATAAAGTTTTCTTTTTAAAATACTAATAGTCCATTTATTTAGGAACGCTACAGGCAGGAACGAATGCAGTTAGGTAAGCAGGCAGAGAGGAGGAAGAAACTTTTATTTTTGTTGTACATCTTGGTTGTTCCACTCTGACCCTGGGACATAAAACTAGGCCCTTAGGATTTATGTGGACTGTGCTAGACCAGAGGTTATACTTGGCCAAAGGTGACAGACCTAATCACTACTCCAATAGGGTGTGCCATACAAAAACTAATTTTAAAAAATAGTGTTCATGATACCAAAGGTATCTGTGAAAGTATGAGTCGTATAAGACAAATCTTGCTCCCTTCTGTTGTTTTTTTTTTTTTTTCTAAGGAAAGGTACAGGTAGGAATGAAACTGAGTAGGCAGGCAGTTGGGAAGAGAGGAGTTTTTAAATTTTCATGTAGTTGTACATCTTGATTGTTCTCCCTGGCCTTGGGACATGAACCTGGGATGTATGTGGACACGCTTTGACCAGAGGCAGTTGACCAAACTACTACTCCACCAGGGTGTGCCCCCTTCTATATTTTTAAAGCTCCTTTAGCATTCATTGGGTGATCATTTGCAAAGTTCAGTATTCTTACTTTCATATACCATTATAGGCAGTCCCCAGCACTTGAAATAAATTATGTTAGTAGCTACATTTTATGGATAACAGGCCCATAGAGGTTAAGTAACATCATTAAAGTCACTCAGTTAATAAATAACAGATTTTGATTTGTTTTGACAAATGTAAACCCATGTAAGATCAACATTCCAGTCAAGAGATAGAACATTTTAAAATCCTCCAAAGTTTCTTCACATCCCTTCTAGTCAATCACCACTGTATTTTAGGCAACCACTGTTCTGGATTTTTTTTTTTTTTTTCCTGTTTTAAAGGAAAGGTGCAGGCAGGAATGAAGGTGAGCAGGCAGGAAAGAAGAGAGAGGAGGCAGAAGCATTTTATTATTTTATTTAATTCTTCATCTTGGCTGTCCCTCCTGGCCCCAGTACATGAATTCAGATCCTTGGGATGTATGTGGACTGTGCTCTTGGCTGGAGGCAGCAGATCTAACCACTACTCCACCAAGGCACTCCTACCACTGTTCTGATTTCTATCCTTAGATAATAATTTTGCCTGTTTTTGACTCAAATAATATGCACACTTTTCTGTCTGAATTCTTCTGTTCAATATAAAGTTTTTAAGTTTCATCAGTGTTGATGTATTGATATGAACCCAAGTTTCTTGATGAATAGTTCTTTCTAACAAACTTCAGTTCCTAATATGCTTATTCTCATAATTCATGATCACATTAAGCATAGTTAACATGTCTGTATACATAGTTACAATGTTCTTTTCTTGTGATGAGTTTTAAGATTTACTCACTTAACTTTCAAATTCGCAGTACAGTATTGTTAACTATAGTTTATGTTCTTCTTAAGTTTGTCACATTCTCTTTAACTGGTTATTATTATTTTATTGTTCATGCTTGTGAATGAAATCTGAATGTCTAGCTGGTAGAGACCTTGATTGGGTTGGTTTCATCAGATATTTTTGAGTACTTACTATGTATTCCTTTATCACTTATGTTCTTACATACTTAACACCCGAAATTCCTTATAGAATAGGAGAGAGCATAGTTCTGTGGTTTGAGTATAAATTCTAGAGTCAGTCACTCTGGATTCTAATGTAAGTCTTCCATTTACTAGCTCTGTAAACTTTGGACAATGACTCAGTTTTCTCGTTTGTAAAATGGAGAGTACTAACTAATTTTACTGTAAAATACAGAACGTATTTCAGAGGGTTTAGATGAATTAAATAATATTGCTTGATCTAATGTTTAATAAATGTTGACAGTTATAAAGTTAAAAATGGCTTATTTAGTCAAATGTATCATCTTTATAAATCCAAGTATTCTACTGCTGTGGGAAAAGAATGAAATATCAACTCCAAAATTTAGGTCTTTGTTGCCTAAAATTCACAATTTCTTTCAGGGGTTTCTTATGGAAATGTTGCCTATGAATTTATCTGGACTATCTTTGAATTGTTTTTTTCTTATATTCTGTACCCTCCATCTGAGTAATGAATTTTATTACTTCATATACTGAATTGAGTAGCAAACTGTTACTTTTTATTGGTACAAATAAAAGTTGTAACTGCCTTGTAGTAAGTATATACTGTGTGCTAGGCAATGTCCATCCTCGCCTCAGTTATTCAAAGTAGATGTTATTTAGAGATGAGAAAAGTAATGCTTGAAGAAATTAAATAATCTGCCCACAGTCACACAAGCTTAAGCCTACAGAGACTAAACGTCAACCCCCGCCACCCCCCCAATCTTTCTTACTTTTGACATAAACTCTTTCTGAATCTAAAGTTTAGGCTTAACTCTTCAAAAATTATACCTAATCATTTCTTTAGACTTCTAGCTGCTTTTCTTTCTTTCTTTTTTTTTTTGAATGAACTAGGGTCCTTGGGCTTTACCTGGTCCACATACCACCTTCTCAACTGCTTGAGCCCTGGTTTACCTACTGTTTCTGATGCAGAAATCTGTATTTACCATTTCATACTGTCTTAGTGTCATAGTGAAGTGTCAATGTGTGTGCCGTGTGTATGACAGCACTTTCATTAAAAAAAAAGTCTGCTTGTACAGAAGCCCCCCCCCCCCCCCCTTTTTTTTTTTCTTTCATGGAAAGGTGCAGGCTGGAGTGAAGGCAAGTAGACAGGCAGGCAGGCAGGCAGGCAGAGAGTGAAGGAAGGAACACTTTATTTTTATTTAGTCGTTTACATTTGTTGTTGCCCCTGGCCCCAGGTCTTGAACCAGGGACCTTGGGATATACCTGGGACTGCTGTCTGAAGCCTCTTTTTTTTTTTATTTTCATCTTTTTGGATTGGATCTTTTCTAGGGCTTCTCTAGCTATTTTACCTTTTTGTGGGGTGCATCATACTGCAACTGTACATTCTTTTCTAGGTACAGATACACTTTGGTTTGTACAAGGATAGGATAATGTGTTCTGTTTCCAAAGCTTTCCCAATAACAGCCAGCATTTTGTTGCCTTTTTGTAGCTGTGTTAAGGATACAGTTCAGGGACTCTGAAACCCTTTTCTGTGTGTAACAGGTAGCTTTAGAGTATTATCTGATAATTATAGTTCTGACTTTCTGTTACTGCATTACCTTATTTTTATCTACATGGAGGCTTTTTACCATATTTCTTGACTCGTAGCTTCGTACAATCGTACTTCTAGCTACTACTGTAGACTCATCTGCAAACTAGAAAGATTTTACTAGTTTATTTTTCGTAGATATTTTCTAAAATTTTACTTGTAATGCGTTTCAGCATCAATCTGAGGGACTCCTTTCGAGAAAGGACTATTGTAGAACTCTTTTTCCCTTTTTCTTTTCCAGAACTCTTTTATTTCTATTTCTAAAATAATTATCTGCAGAAAAAATGTCCTAAATTATATTTATAGCTTTCCCTGGTGAAGTAGCAGTTAAGTCCACAGCCTCCAGTCGAGTGCATTCCGCATATATCCCAAGGACCCGTGTTCACAGTCCCAGGCTGGGGGTGTGTGGTAGCGAAGGTGAGCAGCAAAATAAAAATAAATGAATAAATACTCCTCCTCCTCCTCCTCCTGTCTGCCTGCCTACTCAGTTTTATTCCTCCTGCACCTATTAAAAATTCATATTTATTTGCTGTTTTCAGTCGCTTTTAGAAGGAAGTTCTTTGTTTAATTCAACTTAGTTCACATTATTGCCGTGTATCCTCCCACTTCAAACCTTGCAAAACAGTATATTCTCAGTAAGGCTTTGTTATATTGAATGTTCAATAATAGAATAATGCCCAGTATCGGATTATTAGTTTAACATTCAACAAGTTTTTTGAATACCTACTGTGTGCCACATACAAAGAATGAAGTTCAGTGACTAAGAGACAGGGTCCCTGTTCTCATGAGAGGCTGGGGTAGACAGTAAACAAAGGAGCACACACAAAATGTTGAAAACTTGTGATATGTTAGGAAGAGAATAAAATAGGGTGCTATAATAGAGTAATGGACAAACTTAGATAAAGATGGACAGGAGAGGCTTCTCTGAGAAAGTGACAGACTGAAACTGAAGAATGAAAATGAACCAGACGAAGAGGTGGAGTTCCATGGTGGAGGTTTTTCAAAGCTTTTAGGACTGATAAGGAGTTATATTTTAAGTAAAATGGAAAACCTTGAAGAGATTTTTTTTTTAAATTTAGGTGCTTCAAGAGATTTAAAACTATTTGATGCAAAATTTCAAGCATATATAAAGGTAAAGAGAATGGTATAATGAACCGTTCCCTGTATGTCTTATCTCTTAACTTCAATTATTGAACATGGTTAATCTTTTTTCATCTAATATTTTCACTTCCCAATGTTGTTTTTCAGTGGTTAATGTAACATTTATTTAATTTTTTCTGACTTTATTGAGGTGAAATTGACAAATAAAAATCATGTGTTTAAGGTATATAACAAAACTTGATATATGTTTACATTGTGAAATTATTACCACAGTTAAGCCAGTTAGCATATTCATTATTTTACATAGTTTCATTAATAAGCTAACTTTTATTTAAAATTGTTATCTGGCCTATAGAACTTCCGCAGTTTAAGTGGTTGAATGAGCAGTGCCCTTATTTTATTTTCACAATAGAGGTATTATGGCATACAATAAACCCACATATATTAAAAATGTAAAGTTTGATCAAATTTGACATGTACACACCAGTTGAGATATGAAAATGTTTCTTCAGTATCTTTGTAGTCAATCTCTCTGCCCAACTGAAGCTGGTGTGAACATTTGTGTATAAGTCTTGCTATGAATATTTCTTACCTATTTTTTATTTACTTATTTTAAATGGCAATATTTATTATTTAGTTCACAATGCTATATTCATTTTAGGATATTGAATTGCATCTTGCTCTATATTTCATACCACACCCACCACCAGAGATCTAGTGTCCTTGACCATCACCTTGTTCCTTCTTAACACCCTCCCACCCCTCGCAATCACAGTCCTGCGTCCTGCTATTTTCGTTAGGATTTGTTTCATTTCATTATATTCCACATATGAGTTCTCTTTTTCTTTCTGACTTTCTTTGACTTAACATGATCCCCTCCAGTTCTATCCAGGTTGTTGCAAAAGACACAATTTTATCTTTTTTTTTTTTTTTGACAGTAGCATAGAATTGCATCAAGTATATATATACCAGAACTTCTTTATCCAGTCATCTGTTGATGGACATTTAGGTTGTTTCCATGTCTTAGTTATTGTTACTTATTTTTTAAAGAGAGGAAGGAAAGGAAAGGATGAAGAAGGATTTTTAAAAACAATTTTTTTTATTTTAAGGAAAGATGCCGGCAGGAATGAAGGCAAGTAGGTAGGCAGGCTGGGACAGAGGAGGAAGCACTTTTGAAATTTTTATCTACTTCATCTTGGGTCCTTGGGATGTATGTGGACTACATCTGATGGCTTTATCCACTTAGGCACCAGGGCACGCCTGGAAGAAGCATTTTTAAGAAAGGAAGGGAGAGGGGAGGGGAGGGAGGGAGGGAGGGACAAAGCATATTTTATTTATTTATTTGGATTTTTCACCTGGTCCTTGGGCTTTTCGTGTTCCTACATGTCAGCATCTCAACTTCTTAAGCCATAAGGGTGCACCCTTCTTGTTGATTTTTAAAATTGAGAGATAATTTACATACCAACAATTCACCCATTTAAAATGTGCAGTTCAGTGCTGTTTTAGAATATTCACGTGATTATGTAACCATCACCCTAATTCCAGAATATTTTTGCCCCCCCAAGAGCAACCCCAAATCCATTAGTCCCTCTCATCCTTTCTCCCAATCCCTAAACAATCATTAATCTTTCTGTCTCTGGATAAGCTTATTGCAGGCACTTTCTATGAATTCAGTCACGTGGACTTTTGTGACCGGTTTCTCTCAGTGTAGTGTTGTCAGGGTCCATCTATGCTGTAGCTGTAGCATTCCTACTCCGCTCCTTTTTTTTTTTACGAGAGGGAAGAAGCAGCACTTTTGGAAGGAAGGAAGGAAGAGAAGGCAGCACTTTTTAATTTATTTGTTTATTTATTTTGTTTTTTCTCCCCCTCACCCTCTGTCCTTGGGCTTTACGTGATCTGCCCCCCAGCAGCAAGCTTAGCCTCCATTCCTTTTTATCCCTGAATATTATTCCATTGCATAGTTGTACCACATTTACTTATTTTTTCATTGGTTGATGGATATTTGGTTTATTACTGTTTTTTTGGCTACTATGAATGATGGTGTTATATAAATATTCATGTATACATGTTTTCACTTCTCTTATACGTATGCCTAAGGCTGGCTTTGCTGGGTCATATAATAGCTGTATAGGAGGGACTACCAGACTTATCCAAAGTGGCTGCACCATTTTACACTTCTACCAGCAGGCAATCATTCCAGTTTTTCCACATCCTCATCAACAGTTTTATTTTTTTTAATTATAACCACCATAGTGGGTATGTAGCGATATCATCTGTTAGATTTGCATTTCCCTAATGAGTAATGATTCATGTGTTTGTTAGGCTATTTGTATATCTTCTTTGGAGAACGTCTATTTAAATATTTAGCTCATTCTTCAATTGGGTTATTTGTTCTTTTATTATTGAGTTGTAATAGTTCTTTGTATATTCTGCTTATAAGTCCCTTATCAGATACGATATACAAGTATTTTCACCCATTTCTGTTGGTTCTCTTTTCACTTTTTGGATCATGGTCTTTAAAGCACGGAAGTGTTTACTTTGATGTAGTTTATTTTTTCTCTGGTTGTGCTTTTCAGTGTCATATCTAAGAAACTAGTGCGTAATTTAAGATTGAAAAGATCTACATCTATTTTTTTTTTGTAAGTTATCTACTTTTTTTTTTTTTAAATCAAATGTTCAGGCAGGAATGAAGGCAAGTAGGCAGGCAGGCAGGAAGAGAGAGGAAGAAACATTTTATTTTTATTTTATTGTTTTCACTTGTTGTTTCCCGCCTCCCCCCTCCCCTTCCCTCCCTCCCCTGTCACCCCCCCCACCCCCCAGAGGCATGTGGCCTGTGTGCCTTTGGAGGCCATTGACCTAACTGCTACCCCACCAGGGCAGGCTGAGTTTTATACTTTTAGGTCTTATATTTAGGTTTTTTACCTAAATATTTAGGTTTTTGAGTGTATGGTACTAGGTAGGGATCCAGCTTTATTTTTCAGATATATTTATCCAATTGTCCACCACCAGATGTTGAAAAGGCAGTTCTTTTCCCATTGAAATTTCTTACATCCTTGTCAGTGATCCATTGACCATAAATGTCTGAGTTTATTTCTGGATTCTCAATTCTATTCCATTGATATAAATGTCTCTTCTTGTACCAGTAGCACATAATCCTGATTACTCTAGCTCTCTTGTGAGTTTTGAAGTCAAAAAGTATGAATCCTTCAGCTTTGTTCTTCATTTTCAATGTTGTTTTGACTGTGCTGAGTCTCTTGTTCTTCTATCTGAACTTAGACTTAAGCTTGTCACTTTCTGCCCACTCGCCCCCAAAAAACCAGCTGTAATTTCTATAGTGATTTCATTACATCTTTAGGTTTATTTGAGTTACCATTTTAACAACATTGTCTTTCAATTAATAATATAGATTTTTTTCATTTTTTTAGGTTGTTATTTTCTGTGTTTTGTAGTCTTCAGTGTTCGTCTTACACTTCTTTTATTAAACTTTATTCCTAAGTATTTTATTATTTTTTATGCTGTTACAAATGAAACTCTTTCTTAATTTCATTTTCAGATTGTTCATTGTCAGTGTGTAGAAATACAATTTGTTTTGTTTTATGTTTTTTATATTGATCTTGATCATGCCACCTTGGTTCTAACAGTATTTTGTGGATTCCTTAGAATTTTTTATATACAAGATCATGTCATCTGCAAATGTAATTTTACTTCTTCCTTTCCAGCCTCATATCTTTTATTTTATATGTCTGATTGCCCTGACTAGAGATAGGGAATCTAGTACATTGTTAAACAGAAATGATGAGTATGGCTATCGTAATCTTGTTCATGATTTTAGGGGAAAGATCTTTGGTTTTGAGATCATAGAATGAGTTCAGATGTCTTTGCCCTTACTGTTTTTGAAACAGATCCCAGACTTCATTTCATGGTAAATATTTCAGTATAATCTCAAAAATACAAGTGTCCCCATAGGAACATGGTTATATTAGCATTGTCATACCCTGGTATCTTTTTTTTAAAGGAAAGGTTCAGACATGAATGAAGGCAGGTAGGCAGGTAGGCAGTAAAGAGAGGAGGAAGAAGCACTTTATTTAGTTAATGATCTTAGTTGTTTCCCCCAGCCCTGGGACTCAAACCCAGGTCCTTTGTATGTATGTGGGCTGCACTTGACTGGAGGCAGCAGACTTACCAACTAGGCCACTAGGGCACGCCATATTTTCATTTATTTATTTATTTTAAGAGAGGAAGGGGAGACGCATCTTTATTTTTTTCCACCCCAACCCCAGGTCACAAACCTGGGTACTGGGATTTACAAGTGTCTCAGCCAGCTGAGCCACAAGGGTACACCCCACACCCCAATATCTTTAAATATTCAGCCGCTTCAAGTGTTTTCAAGAGGTTTCAAGAGGTTGGAATATATGATATGATTTCCATTTTTAAAGATTAATTTAATTGCTGCAAAGAAAATGGATTATTTGGGGGCAGGAATTGATTGAGCTGGGTAAAGTCCAGATAAGGTCAGAAGAAAACTTGGAGACTAACAAAGAAGCATCAAGGACTGTAGAGGGAAAACCACAACAATACTTTGTCATAAAAGCTAAATTTCCAGAAGGAACATATGTTGAATTCTTGTCTTCTTCCTTGATCCATATATCTTAATCCATCATCAAGTGCTTTCAACTCTGCCTTCAAAATATATACTAAATACATCTACGTCTCTCCATTTCTTTTGTCACCAACCTAGTTCAAGCCTCTGTCATTACCTGGACTTACATTAATACCCTTCTTTTTCTTTTCATTAAAAAATTTTTAGAAAATTTCGAACATATACACATATATAGAGATGACATAGTACTCAGCTTCGGTAATTATCAACTGTGGTCAGTCTTGTTTCATTTGTACCACCACCTACTTCCTCACCTTTGTTTGAAATAAATCTCAGTCATATCAGTTAAATTGTAAATAATTTCAGTATGTAACTCTAAAAGAAAAGATGCACTTTAAAAAAAAAAAACATACCAAGCACAGTACGTCATCAAATATCCTGTTAATGTTCAAATTTCCACAAATGCTTTCTCTTTCTCTTCTGTCTTCATCTTTGCCCACCTTTTCCTCTAAATATTTGGTTTATTCAAATCAGATCCCAAAAATGGTCCATAGGTTGACTTTGTTTATATGGCTCCTAAGTCTTGTATAATCTATAGGCTGTCTTACCTCTTTTTTATCCTTATATTTTTCTTGTTGAAGAGAGCTAATTTTATAGTTTTCCTATTCTGGATTTTGCTAATTCATTTTCTGTGATTTCTTTATGTTCTTCTATCCCATGTATTCCCTATAAATTTGTTGTTAGAGCTAGAGCAGCATTGTCTTAAGAAATATTCAAGACTTAAATGAAATCTAAATTTTCTAGTAAGCATACTAAAAAAGGTAAGAAGAACCAGGTACATGGGACATGAAGGGCCTTGGGATGTAGGTGGACTATGCCCAACCACTACTCCACTGGAGCACTCCTGTAAGATCATATTCGCTTTTATAATATTTTTATAATCTGGTAATTGCAAATTAGTATGACTTAATTAATGTAAATTAATGAGATATTTTTCATATTTTGTACTAAATCTGATTCCGTGTGTATTTTATACTTAAATTACAGCATATATCAGTTCAGACAAGCCACGTTTTAAGTGCTTGATAGCGACACGTATTTTTAAACTTTTTTTTAAGTGTTCTTTACCATTGTCCAGTGGGCTCCACCATCACTTCCTCCCCATCATCCCATTCCACATCAGTAACCTCAGTTCTATTGCAAGTGGCCAAGGGTTGGTTTTATTTCATCTGTTCCTTTGTTTCATCTAATCACATTCCACCTATGAGTGAAGTCATCTGGTATCTTCCTTCTTTTGATTTATTTCACTTGAGCATAATCCTCTCTAGATCCATCCATGTTGATTCAAATGACAGGATTTCATTTCTTCTAAGGGCTGTGTAGTATTCCATTATATATATGTACTACATCTTCTTTATCCATTCATCTGATGTCAGGCACTGAGGTAGTTTTCATTTGTTAGCTATTGTGAATAAGGCTGCAGTAAACATGGGGGTGCATAAATCTCTGCGGATGAGTATTTTTGTATCTTTTGGGCAAATACCCAGATGTGGGATGACAGAATCATATCATATGGGATTTCTATCTTCAGCTTTTGGCGTAATCTCCATACTGTTTTTAATAGGGGTTGCACCAATTCGAACTCCCACCAACAGTGTAAAAATGTTCCCTTTTCTCCACACCCTCACCAGCTTCATGTATTTTGGTAGCTACCTATTGGACTGCATAGCTCTGGAGGCTTGGCCTGAATCAGTTTCCTGTTTTGGTAGTAATGCTTTATAAGTGGTGTTACATTCTTCCATCAGATGTATGATTTTCTAAGTTCTTTTTAAATGAGATACTGTTTTAGAGACCCACATTATTGACTCCTTTATTTTGTAAATGAGGAAAACTGAAACTTAGAGGAGTAGAGTGGTTTAACCAAGGTCTTATAGATTGAACAGCACAATCTTGTCTAGAACCTAGCCTTCTAACTTTTAGCTCTTATTGCCATTTTAACTTCTTCCTCCACCTGGTTTCTAGGACAGGAGATTTAAGTGCATTTGATCAACTATCAGGGGAAGATAGGTTTTGTGGGTCATCATTGGAGGTACAATCAAACCTCATTAATTTGGGCTAATTGGGGTAAATCCTAGTGAAGTGTTATATGTTGTTTTTCTTTAGGCGCAGCTGTTAGTTTGAGTCACATAGTACCTGAAACTAGGCTAATAGTGTTGCCAGGTTATTTTGTTAGGTAGAGAGGTCCTTGTATCAGGTCTAATGAATAGCTGAGAATAATGTGTAATTTAACTTTAATTGTATGTAAATTAGACTCCTAAAAGCTTAAAAACAGCTCATTAGACATTTCTCCTTTCAATCTTATTTACACTGTTTTTTTAGCCTATCTTTATTAGAGTACAGAGGTAAATTTCAGAATAGGTCTGATTTATCTCATTTTAAATGTGTGGTGTCTATATTAATAAAGTATTGCCATAATGTTTAGAGAATTTTAGAAAAAATATTTGAGTGTGTGCAGAGGAATAACTTCTGGCAATTTCACCAAACCAGAATACAACTCCTTGCATGTAAAAGTAAGGTGAAAGTATTTTATATGACAAAGAGCTTTCAGAAAGCTTGTTCACTTTACCTATAAAGTAGCTTCATCATTGGACTTCACTCAGAGATAATTGTGTATCCTAAGGGACAGAAGGTCAAGGTGTGCGAGGACTGCGCTACCTATTGGCTCTATGGCCCAAAGTAAGTCACTTGACTTCTCTGAACCTTATTTTATTCATCTATAATGAGGTAATTAAAATTAGGAGAAGTAATACATGTTTTTCCTACCCTTTGGACTTCTTGTGAGATTCAAGTTAGCTAATTAATCAAATGACATAACAGATATTTATTGAATTAACAAGAAAGAATATGAAAATGCTTTTTAACTAGCAGCTTTGTATGGCCATAGTATTATTAGAATAATACATATTAGATGCACTAATAAATACTAATGGTCAGAAACATGACAGAAGGAGATTCAAGATGTATGTCCAGAAATTTATAAATCATCTTACTACAGAGACATAGCCCTCACACCTCAGGGGCCTCTGACAACGTCACAGTTTTATATAGCATAGTTCTACTGCTGATGCGAAGATCCTGAGTTACCGAAAGAAGATTGAGTTTTATTTAGCATATTCTGATATAGAAATAATGAATATGCATAATATATTTTAGAGATTTTCATTAAAATGGCTTTAAAAAGTATTTCTATTATCTGACTAGTCTACATGATGTGAAATCTACTGTTCCTAAAAGCAACTAATGCCTCCACTAAATTCTGTTCTAAATTCTCCATGTTTATTTTATGTCTCCTCTTAATCCCATAGGGTAATACTATTTATTATTAATCTCTATACATGGGGAAACTGATACACAAAGAGATTAAGAAACCTGCCTACACCTCAAGGATTAGGATCCTTGATTGGGGGGAAAATTTGCTATACAGAGTATTATTGGAACAACTGGTAGAATTTAGATATACAGATTTTATGTTAATAATATTATAGTATTGTTTAAATTTCCTAATATGATAATTGTACTGTAATTTTTAGGGGATGATTCCCGAAAGTATTTAGAGCTAGGGTGCCATGCCTGCGTTTTGCAATCAAATGATTGAAATAATAGTAATAAAATAGTGTGTATGTGGGGAGAGAGGAGAGAAAAATATGTGGCAGAATGTTAATTGGTGAACCTAGGTGAAGGACACAGGGTAGTTCTTTGTACTATTCTCGCAACTTTTCTTCAAGTTTGAAAGTATTTTAAAATAAAAAATAAAACAAAAGACCTTTCCTAAGGTCATACAGTTAAAGAATTTATATAATGAAGGCTGAGACTTGAACATAGGCCATTTCGTTCCAGAATCCATGTTCTTAATCACAGTGCTTTTCTGTTGTTCTAATTTGTGGTGCTAGATAAATGAGGTATATATATATATATGTATGTATGTATGTATGTATGTATGTATGTATGTATGTATTGTGTGTGTGTCTGTCTGTGTGAGTGCGTGTGTGTATTTCTTGAATTTTAAACATTCGTTGTGACGATTGGATCCTGAACATTGAACTTTTTTAGTAGTTTTGCCTCCTGGTTCTTCAAGGATAGGGTGATATATCAATTTTGTAAGCCAGTTCACTTTAAGAGTAAGCGAGAATATTATTAATACTCTGGGACAATTTATGTAAACCAAGATGGATGGACACCTTAAAAGGATCTCTTGGCAGAGCCCTATTTTAATAAATGTGACAAGACATTATACTTGCTTCATTATATTGAATTTCGTTTACCATAGGTTCTTTTTTTTATTTCATAAATACAGATACTTTTTTTTTCTCCTGCCAACAAACCTCAGGCCTTCACCTGATGCATTTTCCTATTTTCTCTTCTCAATTTTGTTAGTTCTTTTGCTTCCTTCTAGACCACTTGGGAAATACTTTTTGTCAAACTTCATTTCCTCCAAGTCTGAAAAATGCTAACAGGAATTTCTCGAACATTTGTGTGTTTTTTTTTTAAATATAGACATTTAAAACCATAAATCCCCAAACATCTTTATTAAGATAATTTCTACAAAGAGAGGAGCTGGTAAAATACATCTGTATTGCGAGATTGGCAGAGAAGTATTACTGTCATCAACTTCTCATAGATATTTGGAATAATCTTTTTGTATAGTTCTGGAGGCTGTGTTAATGTTTGTAGGAAAGGATCAGATCAGTCTAGATTCAAAGGTATTTTTTCATGTGCTGTCTTCATTGATCTGTTTGTACTCCAGGTGGAGTCCATTGCCTTTCTTCTAATCTTACTTATTTGCAATAACATTCTCCTGAAGCAGTGTCCAATTAAAGACATTGACCTTGATTGATAGAGGACTAGTATATTTCGGTCAACGTCTAAAGAAGCTTTCAAAATTATTCTAGTGCAATCTTCTTGGAATTATTTTTTGTTTTTATTTTCTTCCCCCATCCCTTTAAACCTGGTTCCTTGGGTTTTCATTATCTGGACCGGAGCCACAAGGGTGCACTACTCTAATTTTTTTATTTTTAAGGAAAACTACAGGCAGGAATGAAAGCATTCAATAGGTAAGCAGGCAGTAAGATTGAGGAGGAAGAAGCATTTTATTTATTTTTATTTACTCATCTTGGTTGTTCCTCCTGGCCCTGGGTCTTGAACCTGAGTCCTTGGGATGTATGTGGACTGTGCTCAGCTGGAGTCAGTGGATCCAACCACTACTCCACCAGGGTAAGTAACTGGTTTACATTTCATTTCCTGGACTTTCTGATTTGGGTCCCTCTTAAGGAGACCTAAATTACCATCTTTTTTCTTTTCTTTCCTTTTTTTCTGTTTAAAGAGGAGGAAAGCATTTAAGGAAGGAAGGAAAAGGAAGAGCAAGCATCTTTATTTATTTTAGTTGTTTATTTTTGGTTTTTCACCCCAGCCCTGGGTCTTGATCGCAGGTCCTTGGACTTTTGGTCTGCATGCCAGTATCTCAGCCACCTGAGCCACAAGGGTGTGCTTGACATTTTATTCTTTATTAGATCCCACTTCTTTTCTCCTTCTTTGCCTTTTCTTTTTTTATTCACAGTCAGCAGGAGTCAGAAAGGGCCTTTGCATTGTTTAGAGATTTTGTTTCCTCCCCAGATTCTTTCCTCCTTCTGTTCACTTAACCGGTATTTTATGGAGGCTCACCAGGTGGCAGAAGTGCTGCTCAGTATCTCAAGTTTTAAAAGGTAGTACCTCCCCTCAGAGAGCTCTCGATTATCTGTTACAGCTGTAATAATGGGGTGGACACTCTAATCAAGGAATAATAGAGTGGTGTTCAAACATAGGAACAGGGTCAGGATGGCTTCGTAGAAGCAATTACATTTAATGGGAAGAGAAGGATTAATAAAATTTTAAGAAGCAGGGGAAATGGTAAGTCTCAGAAATGGAGTAGGCATTCCAGGGACCAGGAAATATCTTGAGCGAAATGAGAAATGTGAGAATGTAGGTCCTCTTGGTGAGCAGAGGTTGGAGTGTACAGCATTGGAAAGGTGTTCCTAGAGAGAAGATGAAAAAATACATTGCTATCAAATGAAAAAGGTGTTAAATACCATATGATTACCCTGATCATTCCCTCTGATTTTTTTTCAGTCTCAGTTTTAGACCACCTAAAATCCCTAACTCACTCTTAACTGCTTAGATAAAAAATTATACATTTGACTGTGTCAGTTATCAGCATGACTGAGAGTTTATCATATAGTTTTACCTACCTGCCTGAAGAGCCCAGTCTTCATCTGGTTAATTATTGGAAGGCAGCATTCTGAGTGATCTCCAGCCATTCCTGGTTTTCAGAGATGGGCCTTAATCGAGTATTTTACAAAATAAAAAGTAGCTCCTTCTTTTCTCTCTCTCTCTCTCTCTCTCTCTCTCTCTCTCTCTCTCTCTCTCTCTCTCTCTCTCTTGCCTCGCTCTCAGAAAGGTGCAGATAGGAATGAAGGCAAGTAGACAGGTAGGAAGAGAGAGGAGGAAGAAGCATTTTATTTTTATTTAGTTTTACGTCTTGGTTCTTCTCATTGACCCAGGATGCAAACCCAAGTCCTTGGGATGTATGTGGCTGCGCTTTGGGCAGAGGCAGTTGAACAAGCTACTCCACTGCGCATGCCAAAAATAGCTGCTTTCTTCAAAAAGAGTTGGGGATGCTCGGCCTCATCAGCCATCAGAGAAACGCAAATTAAAGCTACACTGATATGCTGTTTTACAGTCATCTGGTGGGCAAAAATTAAAGTCTGACAAAAAATTCTGACAAGAATTTGAAACCAGCAGAACCTTGTGATCATGAGTGTAAATCGGTACAACCATTTTGCACATTTTGACACATTTTCTCATGATTCAAAATGTGCATACCTTATTATCCAGTAATTCTGCTCCTAGGCATCTACCCTAAAGAACTTTTGCGTGTGTGCACCAGAAGACATGTACCAAAATGTCAAAAGCAACACTGTTGGCAATAGTAAAAAAACAAACAAAAAATACCTGTCAACCTTAGATTGGACTAATAAATCACACTATGGCCATACAATGCTGTGCTATTTAACAATGAAAATGATTAAATTGAAACTGACAGCATGAATGGCTCTCAACAAATCGTAGAGTGAGATGTTGCAGTAGAGTATATATTATGATTAGTTTCCTGTAAAATTCAGAAATGTGAAACTACATGAAATAATGTTTGGAGATACAAATATGATAAAACTAAGGAAATGGTAAACCACTATTTTAGTATTGTGCTATCCCAGGGTGAAAGAAGAGGGAGATGGGTTTGAGAAGAGACACATAGGAGACTTTAAAGCTAATGGTAATATTCTTTAAATATGTGATAGATACACTAATATTTGCTATTTCATGATTTTTTTTTTTTTTTTTTTTTTGAGAGAGAGAGGAGGAAGAAGCGTTTTATTTAATTTTTCATTTTGGTTGTTCCTCTTGACCCTGGGTCTTGAACCCAGGTCCTTGAACTTTACGTGGTCTAGGTCCTAGCTTGTCAGCTTAATGCCTGAGCCAGCAGGCCACACCTCTGTCATGGTTCTTTATACTTTACATACATTAAAAAAGATACCTGTAAGTGTTAAAACATTAAGAGACGGTCAATGATACATGACCAGTTTCCCCTTCGTTTACTTCAGCTTTCACACACAAACACATTTTTCTCTCTTTTAAGGAAAGATACAGGCAGGAATGAAGGAGAGCAGAGGCAGGTAGGCAGGCAGGAAGGAAGAGAGAGAAGGAAGTAGTGCTTTGTTTTATTTAGTTCATTCTGGTTGTTGTTCCGTGTCCTGAGAAGTGGACCTGGGACCTTGGAATGTATGTGGACTGCACCAATCTCTGCTCCACCCAGGGTGTGCCAATTAAGACATTTTTCCTTAAAGACTGGGGCCCCGAGAAATTCAATCATTTACTTGTTCAAGAAGAACACTTACCAGTGACAATGGTTTCCAGCCAGGCATGGAGCATTTTCTATCATTTTAAGTTGTTCTCCTGTTATGTAGATCCTGTTAACCAGTTAGAAGTGCTTCCTCTTGGACAACTGCTTCGTCTTTCACCCCTTCATGTAGTATGTTCTCTAGTTGCTGCCAGAGAGAGATTTCTAAATGCAAATCCGATCATGTCACTCTCTGGCCTCAATCTTAAATAGTTCCCAGGAGTCTTCAGCACATTCCAAGCGCAGCAGTGCAGCATTCCAGGATCTCTGTGCCTCTGCCTCTGTCTGTCTTATTAGCCTCATCACTCATGACTTCCTGCACCTCAGCCACACCAAGCTATTACCAGTTTCTTGAACACCGACTCTGCACACATAGGTCTCTCCGTCTGAAATTTCTCTTAACTGACCATATTTGTCCTTTAAGACACTCTTTAAAAAAAAAAAGAAGGAGGAAGACAGCAGAAAGCCCCAAGTAGGCAGGCAGGCAGGCAGGAAAAGAGAGGAGGAATAAGCATTTATTTACATAGCTCATTTTGGTTGCCCCCACGCCCTCCCAGTCTAGTTTACACAATGCGGGAGGCGCAGATTCAGCACCTGAGCCATCGGGGTTCACGGAGACACCAAGACTGCCTCCCTCCCCGCCTCCCT